>MUZH01003805.1:0-24652 GCA_003012965.1 Juglanconis oblonga
CGGGGGCGGGGGTTGGGGGGCGGCCTGGGAGGCGTCTGATGCTTCGGAATGAGTTCTTGAACGTATCCTAGATTTAGTTGCGTGCGTACCGTGTGGGGCTGTGACCGCTGCTGCCATGGAGCTCTGGTGCGTCGCGCCGGAGACCAGGTTGATCAACGTCGGGGACGAGGTATGTTTCCTTCCTAACCGCGGTCGGTCCGGTCGTTCCCTATAGTCCCGTGCTCGTCGTCCGCCTGGGGAGGGGATCTGCGGGATCTGGCCGGTAGTGAGGACGGAGATGGCGTGCCCGTGCCCGGAGCTGTTGGGCGGCGCGGTCACGGTGACGGGGAGGGCTGATAGCGCGCCGGGGCCGAAATAGTCGTTGGCTGTCTCGAGGGGTCGGGGATCTTCGACGTAGTACTGTATATGTGGTGCGTGGGGAGGACCTGCTCGTGGGGAGGCTCGCGGGGTTCGTCGTAGGGGCACGTCTATGACGAGAGCGTCGTCGATGGTCTGTCCACCGGGGAAGTAAGCATCAAGCGTCCTGGCCATGGGCTCCTCGGGTCCCAGCATCCGCTCCTGTTGGTTTCCACCGGGTCGGATACGGAGCGTAAGGTCCGGCGCATCAAACTGACGTCCCAGCGAGTTGGCATATTTTCGCAGAATCATTTCCCGCACATCGTCTACCAGATCGTCCTCGTTGATGGTGACCAGCGTGGCCGAGGCGCCGGGTCTCTTGACCCAGATCTTCCGTGTTACCATGTTGGCGCTGATGGGGAGCAATTGATCGGTGTTCAGGTTGTTGAGGTCTTCTGGCTGTGAGCCACGCAGCAGAGTCTGGATGAGGGTCGACTGTCTGTTGGAGAGCAGAGACTGACGGCGGACGGGAGCGGGTCGAGCTGGCGGGGCTGCTGATATGGTGGTGGAATGGCGGAGGGGCGAGGTGGGCGCGGTGCTGCTGTAGGCGGACGGGGAGAGATTCGAGGCTGAGGGCGGGCCGAAGGAGGCCGGAGGAAGATGGATGTGGAGCGGCCTCGGTGCCGTGGGGGTTCCTAATTTGGGGGTGAGAGGAGCAGTGCGCAACAGCCTCGCATCATCTCGTTTTTTGGGGAAGATGGAGGTTGGCGTTGGCGTTGCAGCGGGCAGCGCAATTGTGGTGGGCGATGGCGAGGGCGATGGCGAGTGGTCAATCACCTCAGGCGCAGGCGCAAGTGTGGACAGAGGTTGATGGGATTGGGTTTGGGCGTGCTCCGGGGATGGTTGTTCGTGGATGCTGGAGAGTTTGCGCAGTGCCGGCAGCCGATCATTGGCGGGCATGTCGCTAGTAGTAGTACCTGTAGAGGTAGTAGTAGTTTCGAGCGACTCAGTGGTGGCCAGGATGCTGTTGCGGGAGGTTGGAGTTAGCGGTGGCGGAAGAGCCTCAGCAGCCGGCAGCGCTGGAGCTGGCAGCGCTGGAGCTGAAGCTGTTAGTGCTGCGGGTGCTGCGGGTGCTGCGGGCGCGGCAGTTAGGCCGTGGTCGAGATTTGCAGGGCCGAGCATGTTACTACTCTCGCCGGCGGTGGGGTGGTCGGGAGCTGTGCCACCTATGGAGAAACCATTGATGTCTGTGGGGGAAAGGGAAGGAGAAGAGGGAGAAGAGGGAGAAGAAGAAGAAGAAGAAGAAGAAGGCTGTTGCAGAGAAGTATGGTCATGATGATGTCGTGCATGCTGCTGCTTCTTTCCAGGGCCCTCAGCCTCATGGGCTGCCTCTGGTACCTCGTCCCCTTGTCCTACCACTGCTGCTGCTGCTGCTGCTGCTGCCGCTACCGCTGCCGCTGCCCCGGGTTGTTCGCCTCCCTGTGGATCGGCCGTGTGCCCATCAGGCTGCGAAGGGGAATTCTGCTGGCCTGGCGCGTCGATCACCGAGGCGCGTGAGCTGCCTGAAGGCGATTGGGAGTCCCGGTCAGCATGATGGTCAGCATGGTCATGATCGTGTTGGCTTGCGATGTGACTGTGACTGTAAGAAGCCGGGCGAAACAGACTGCTGCCGTGGCTGCCAGACGATCGGATGCTTGACCTGCTGAGCAGCGAGTGGAGGCCGGGGACTGCTGAATGTCGTCTCCTGAACTTGGCCCGGATCTTGGCTGCCATTTCAGCCATGCCAGCCGACATGGCCATCGATGTCGATGTCGACGTCGATGGCGATGTCGATGTGGACAAGGAGGGTGTTGACGAATGACGGACGAGCACAAGCACAAGCACAAGCACGAGCACGAGCACGAGCACGAGCAGGAACAGTCGGCACGGTCGTCGTCGCCGTCGTCACCGTCGCTGTCGCTGTCGCTGTCGCTGTCACCGTCGTCGTTGCCGTCGTTGCCGTCGTCGCCGTCGTCGTCTCGCTCGGTGTCTGCGAGATGCTAATCCATGAGGTGAGAGGCGAGGGGTGAGACTAAGACTGAGACTGAGACTGAGAATGAGACTGAGAGTGAGAAGGGTATGCGTCCGGAAGCCCGCCGGATATAAAGCCGTATTGCGCGTTCCACTTCGGATAAGATATACCTAGCAAGACCAGACCGCAGCAGGAGAAAGATGCAGATTATGAGGCTAGATGGTCTGATTCGAAAGCATGTGTGCTGCCGTGGCTTGCTGTGCTGCCGCCCTGCGAACTCCTCATGCGAGCCAGCAATCAATCCAACCATTGGCTTCTGCATCTTTGGCGACAGCGTCGACCCGTGGCAAGCTAACATGGTACCTACTACCTACTGTGGTAACGCTGCGGAGAATTGGGCAGACAACGAGGCGCCCATTGGAGCCCGTTGGAGCCCGTTGGCAGGCCTATTCCGCTTGCAGCGGGGTCCGTTACAGGGTCATGGGGTCATGGATCACGGCCGGGTCGCCATTGCATTGGGCCATTGCATTGGGCCATTGCATTTATTTGCATTGGACCTCATTTCGGCCGAGATCGAGATCAAATCTCCCTCCTCTTTTCCGGCCTCTAGACCACGAGATCTGGCCCACTTGGAAATGACTCTGGTGGCTTCTAAAAAGTCATAGGAACATCCGGAATATCTCTGAGACGAGCCATCAAAGGACCGGCTGAACCTTACTTCAATGAATGGTACTCCGAACTCGACCAAGCCATCGTGACGGAGGCCTGGATGGATGGATGTGGGTACCTAGCCAACGAACCTAGGTATCAGTCCCTGGAATGCTGATGGGTAAGACACTCGGGATGGCGACGACATGCCATTTCCAAGCACATTCGCAACACAGCAGGCGGGCTCAACAAAAGCGAGGCATGGCTCATGAATGCCGGCAATCCTTCTGTCGATCATAGCGTAGTCCTGCCCTTTTCTGGCCGTATTGATGTGACGTCTCCAGACCTCGTCCTCGTCCTTGGGCAAGTCCATCTCAAGTTGAACATCGAGCGGCCAGACACAGGAGCAACGACGTGCTCCAGCTCCAGCTCCAGCTCCAGCTCCTTCTCCTTGTCCTTCCTCAGGACCGTCGCGGGAAGCCTTCCCGCCCTCGAAACCTCGTCATCGAGATGGCCAAGAACAACCATGTTGACGAGATGCACTCGGACGAAATGATCGCCATACCAATGTTCCTTGGCTGGAATTCGCCCCGGACGGAAACGTCCAAGGGGCACCTAAGCTTCAAAGCAATGTAGACCGTACCTTCCAGGATAGTCTCTTCCGTCAGATAGATTGAAGACCTGAGTTGCCGTTGGAAGGCGAGTTGGACAGCACCCAAGACTGCCACCGAGAGATCATCATACACAAAGCACCCTTCTGGTCGATTTCAGCCCAAGACAATCCTCCAGAATCTGGCTGTCGCGCTATGGCAATGTGTACAAGAGGAGCATCCTCCCCATCAATACACTCGAGCCTCAAATTCTGACCATGTCTTAGGGCCGAGGACCTGGCCTAATACTCTGTTACCAACCAGCAAGAACCTCCGCGACGACAAACCTCTTCCAGGTCCTTTTTTTCCTTAGATCATGGGAAGAATCACCCTCTACCTCGCCATCTTCTTCTCCACGCTCATCCACTGTGTCGTGGGCAGCCTCCCCGACGGGTGCCCCAACTATGGCAGCTACGCCCAGAGCCGTCACGGCCCTTTCACAGCCAGTGCCAACAACCTCTCTTACATGCGGCCAGAGCCATCGTGTCGCACTCTAGTCTTGCCGGAGATCGACGAGACTTCCTCATGGCAAGCTTGGACTACCACTCCTCCACGAACGACTCAACCCCTATTGGTCGCTTCAATTGGGTGCGCGCCATGGAGACCGCCTTAGAGGCACTGAACAACATGACGGCTCCCATGTACGCGGAGGATGGTAGCCTGCTCGGCAGCCCCTACCGCTTCCGCGGCCGCCGGCGCGCCCGTGCAGCGCGATTCAGGGGCTGGTGCGGAACGCCTTCTACCCCAGCGACGACGACTGCACGTTCCAGTTCCTGATCCCCGCGAACGCGATGCTCGCCGTGTACCTGTAGAAGGCGGCCGCGATCATGAACGCGATCGACGGGCAGGGCCCCACCGCGGCGAGCATGATGGCCTTCGCGGACGGGCTGAGAAAGGCGATCCAGAAGCACGGGACCGTGCAGGATGACAAGTACGGCGCCGTGTACGCGTACGAGGTCGACGGGTTCGGAGGCGCCAACGTGATGGACGACGCGAACGTGCCCAGCCTGCTGGCCATGCCCGTGTACGGCTTCCTGGACAGGTCGGACTCCGTCTACCGGGCCACCAGGAACAAGATGCTCAGCCACGACATGCCTTACCACGCCCAAGGCCCCGTCATCTCGGGGATCGGGAGCCCGCACACGGGCACCGGCACGGTGTGGCCCATTGCCAAGATCGCCCAGGTGCTGACGAGCGACGACGAGGCGGAGGTGGAGGGGGCGTTGCGCGACTTGGTGCGCTGCACCGACGGGCTCGGGCTGATGCACGAGAGCGTGAGCGCGCGGGATGGGAGCGTGTGGACGAGGCAGTGGTTTAGTTGGGCGAATGGGCTGTTTGGGCAGATGGTTTTGGATCTGGAGGGCAGGATGCCAGGGGTGCTGGGAAGGGAGCTGGGAAATGTGAGTTGAGCGGGCGATGTGAAGGAGGAGGAGAGAGGGTGGCTGGATAGCGTACATACTTGATACAGTAAGACGAATCCTTTAAGAAGCTGTATCCGAGCAAGTCCAAAACCGGAGCGCCCAGCAACGCAATTATGAGGATGGCAGAGTGAGAGAAGAAGGAGAGAGACCAGTCTAAAGAAACTATGCCCACGGAGAACGTGTTTAGAGGAGATACACAATCCCAGGAATGACGCAGACGGGCAAATGAACATCCAGGGAGAGAAGAACCGGGCAAATGAACATCCAGGGAGAGAAGAACAAAAACGAAGAAGTGAAAAGACAAAAGTCCAAATAGACACAGCACACCCCTTCAACATCAAGACTTCAGGTCTTGTCCAAATCTTGTCCCGGTGCCCACCATGCTGCTGGGTTGAGACGAGAAATCTTTGATCATAGGAGATTCGATTCTGCTCTCACTATTAGCAAGCAACTTGGGGGTTTCCATTCCCTTTTGACCCATCATCTGCACAAGTATTCCTTCCCAGAACCGTCCATCATTTTCTCCTGACACCGTGCACTCATGACGCCTTTACTGCACAACGTCTCTCAGTATTACACCGCCCCTTGGCCCATGCCGCGGCACAAATCATCCAGCAGCAAAATTCTCCGTAACAAACAACAAAATCACATCCTATCCTGGGGACAGTATGCAAACTCACCCACGGTCCAATGCCCTATGGCCGGGCCTGCAACAAACCTAGGCAGCCATGATGCTCCTGCCTCCATCATGCGTAACTCGCCTGCGGATCCGAATCTTCAACACTCCATCACTCAGCTTTGACCACCTGCGACGTGCCGTCGGGTCGCAGGATGGTACTAGGCGCAAACAGAAGCGCCTCTCCCGCTCGCAGCTGGACGATCTGTGCAAAGAGGCTGTGCACGTGGCCGGAGCCGGAGCCCAGACCGCTGCCGTTGGTTGCCTGCACCGTGCCCGAGATCTCAGACACGCCGGCCAGGTGCTTCTGTAGGGCGCGAAGCCACTCGGGAGAGGTAAAGCGATGGACGATGGTGACGGAGCACAGGTCCAGAAGCTTGGGGGAAATAGTTGGCTCCTGCGTGGAGATGATGATCCGCGCAGCAAGGTGACGTTGGAGGCGGATCGTCGCCAGCAGGTTCTCAGTTAGCGCTGAAGACTCTCCACTCTCGTTCATATACTTGTGAGCCTCATCGAGGGCGACCACGCGGCCGGGCTCCTTATTCTTCTCGAGAAACAGGGACAGACAGATGTTGAACAGTTGACAGGCACTCTCGGGGGTCACACACACGGGCAGGAAAGATCGACAATGGTGAGCTGGCCGGGTCGCGGGGCCCAGTCATTGCCAAGCTGTCGCTTCATGGCCATGAAGGAACTCGAGGTTGTCGAGGCGCTGGTCCAGGGGGACTCGCTGGTGGTCGGTTAGGTCCTCTCGGTCAAGCATCTGGCGGAAGGCCTGGTAGTTGAACCGAGCACCGGGGATCCGCTGCTGCTCAATACGCAGTTCCCTCAAGATTCGATTGACCACGTGCATGTAGAGAGGGATCGAGCCGCCGACCTCTTGCCTGAGCCTTGGCTGCCGCAGATAAAGGTGCTGGAGGGCGCGGCAACATTGTAGTAGAGCATCTCCTCTGATCGGCTGGGGAGGTGGGCGTCACCAGCGATGAGGCCGTACTGGGAGAACAGCGTACCATTGCGCTTTTCAGCAGCAGCACGAACGGTCTCGGTGAAGATGGGCGCAGTCTGGATCTCGCTTGCAACGTGCTGCATCTGGGTGTCGGAGAGCTCGAGGAAGGCCAGGCGGCGGGCCAGAACATCCTGACCGTGGTCGACCTGGCCATTGGTCAAGCCACCATTCAGCTGACCGTTCGTATAGACGTTTCGAGCCAAAGCTTCTCAGAGAGCAAGAACTCCATGATCTCGTTCCCTCCATCTTCTTCACACAAGGCCGATGTTCCTGCTTCCCCTTTTGGAAGGCCAAATCGCAACATAACCCCCTTCATCTCTCTTGTCACTTATAGTGAGTGCGCTTCAAGATGTGCATGAAAGGCACTAGGATAGCTTGAGAATGGTTGCTGGAAAAGTACCCTCTCATTGTGACACGTAGTCTGGTACAAAGTAGACACTCGTTGTGATGTCTTGGAAGATGTACTGGAAGATGTACGACTAAACCCCACTGCCCCATACTATAGCACCACAGTGCCGTACTATGTCCAGTGCAAAGCGCCAATGTCGCACTTCGGGCCGGGCCGCATTTGCCCCCCCACAGCGGGCCGCCTACGAGTCTAAGCTAAAATTGACGACAGCATCAAACTGCCAACCGACCCTCTCAACTTCGTCATCCAGAACCAGCTGAACGACCTCAATCCACGCCGTGAATTTGCGCCCAACGGGCTCTCCAAACACGCGGGTCTTTTACCTGCACGAAACCGGAACCGTGTCCTCGGGTGGCGCAGCACATCGATGAACCGAGCGTGTTGAGAAATCTCGCCACATCAGTCGTTCGCCTCCGTCTCCGGAATATCCGCTCACCAACGCACACCGCTCGACGCTTTCTGGATCTTGCTTCAACTTTTCTCAGGCGGGTACTTGAGGCTCAGAACTTCAACCTTGATCCGTGCCGCGACATCCAGCGCCAGTCCTACGATGGACTCCCTAAAGGGGACGAACTCAGATTCGTCCCCAGCCACCCCGAACTCCTTCTCCAGACCACGGCCAAGACCGCAGAGATCACCATCCCAGGCTGCAAAGATTCGAGTGCAGAACAGGCGAAGGGAGTACTTGGAGAAGACACCCAAGTACTTTACCTCGACCGAACACGAATTCGCCGGTAAGCTGAGCAAACGCTTCGGGATGCTCGGAACCCCCCCCCCTCCCGAGACCTCAGCTGAGCATCGCCTCTTTAAATATTGAATTTCACGTCTCAAAGCATGAGGTACTAGATCGCTGATTCAATAGTAGACCCTGAACTCTACGATAAACTTGTCCGACGATTCCTAACTCCCGCTGAGCGCGAGGCCGAAGGGCGCGCCAAGGGCTGGGGCAAGACCCTCGAGTCGTCCCTTATGCGCGGCGAGGCGAGGCTGGAGAGAATCGCATCCTCATATACGGGTGACAGATTACCTGTGTCTGCCTTCTCTGGACGCACCCTAAATGGTAGCACGAGGGATACCAACTTTGTCATCGACTCGGACCTGGCTGATGATAAGCCAGCGACCAAGGAGGAGGGCCGTGCTGCCTGGGAGGAGTTCCTGCGCGAGCGGTTCGTGCGAGGCGGAGATGAGGACTTTGATTACAGCAAGGTGGACAGCAACGAGGATTTGGATTCCTTGGAGCACATGGATAGGGAGGAGGCGTATTTTGATGGCGAAGAGCCTGAATGGGCTGATGATAGCGATGGAGACGAAGAGGATAGTGAGGCGTCAAAGGAGGATAGACACGGAGCAGGAGAACGGCGGAGGCCGAAGAGAGAGAGGGTGTTGCTAGGCCAGACAGGGATCCTGGACTATTGATGATGATGCTGCCTGGGAAAGTAATTTAGGGGTGGCTGCCTTCCTGGCAGGCACACTTTCCTTTGATTCTGCTCTTCCAAATTATTCTTCGGAGCCCTATCATCTACATAAAGATCATGACAAGCACCAATGGGGAAGGGGACCCCAAAGGTAAGAAATTCGTGCTGGTCGAGACACAAAATCAGTACTACTGATCCTTAAGGGGGGCCTAGCATCCACTGTAAGCTTCAAGCGAAATTGCGTGTATAGAGTTGGAGAGCATTGATCTCACTTGGAACGTGAACAAAACCTCGCCTCGGCTCCGTCAGAGAAACATATCCGGGCCTCCATTCGCCGTCTCAGCGCAAGACACGATCAGCGCAGGTATTCCGAAATGAAAATGCTGAGATGAGATATTGAGAATGAGAGATAGAACGTTGTTTTGTGCCATCTGTTGCTTTGATATTTCTGATGGGCTAGCTTTCTTTCTGTCTGTCTATGAAAAGGCCTGAAAAGACTATATAAGCCTTCAAGGTTTGATGTATAGAAAAACGGCTTATGTACGCCTATTTCTCCATAGGAAAGACTCCCTTGAGCCACACATACCCTCTCAAGTTGCACTTAATTCACACACCACACGCATATTGGTTTCAATGGTAGCAGGTGTCAACAACAACCATCATGCAAAAAGTGGCAAACGGTTTTTGACAATCGCCTTTCAAAATTCCCAGACGAGATCATCTTCCTATTAGTGTTTCTCGATGATGATACCCCTCCAGATCACCACCGACTAAGATTCTCCCAAAGTCTTCCTAGTTGCAACATCTCCTAATACCTTTACCTGTTTAAAGCTTGCAAAGATTTTCATCAGAAAGCAGAAATATACATGTTTAAATACTCTTATATTAGATTCAGGCTTAATCAACCTGGAAACCTGCTGTAGTTAAGTTATCTCTGCTATCTTTATAGCTGTGGAATAACATATAGATAAGAGAACTATTAAATATATAAGAATTATAGTCTATAGGCATCTTTAAAAGAGCTACTATAATAAACGCTTCAGGAATTAGTTATATTATAGTAATGTTAGATAAGAAACCTATAAATTTAATATCCTAGTTTAAGACAAGCTTTGCAAGAGCATAAATAAGGTATGAAAAGCTGTACTACAGCTAAATAAAGCTATGCAATAGTGAAAAGAGTGTATTAAAGCATGGAGAACTAGCAATAAGAATATAACAAGTTCAGCCTTAAGTAGCTAGATATAAGCATATAAATAATCTTAGGTGCTAGGCTTTCGAGCATCCTTAATTATGTAAAGGAAACTGTTATAGCTTTTATAGCTATATTAACAGCTTAAAAAACAATTACTACTTATAAGTATCTAAACCTTACATAACTACTAATAGGGCTATATATTTCTATATCTTATTCCGCCGGGCTCGCCCGAATTCGCAATCTCCGCTTACAGAAAATGACAGGGGAACGTCGAAGTAATTCTGGAACTTAGGGACATCGTGGTCTCTGCAGTCTTTTCTTCCTGATCCGCCTTACAGTAACTATACTCTCGTATATTTCAACCGGTTTTGCGGTGCTTGGCACGCATCATCTTAAGACGGCTTCTCACCCACAATCTTTCCATCCGCATCATACCAAATCTCCTTGACCTTCACACTCCTCAGATGGTTCACCCCATTACTCAACTCACAATCATGGTGAAACAACCACCAGCGATCACTCCCCTCGGGGAACTCCACCACAGAGTGATGCGTCGTCCACCCGAGCACCGGCTCCAGCATCCTACCTCCATACGTGAACGGTCCCGTGGGTGAGTCCCCCACCGCGTAACACAGGAAGTGCGTATCCCCCGTGCTGTAGCTGAAATAGTATTTCCCCTTCCTCTTGTGACACCACGCCGCCTCGAAGAAGCGCTTCTCGTGGTCGTCCGCGGCGATACGCTCGCCGGTGGCCGGGTCCAGGATCTCAATCTCCTGCACCTCGCTCGCGAGCGTCTTGAAGTCCTCGCTCAGCCTCGCCACCCGCGGTCCCATGGCGTACGCGCCGGGCCCGGACGGCTCCTTCGGGCCGCTCCAGCCGTTGTCAAACACATCGTTGCCTCCCTGGTAGCACTGCAGCTGCCCGCCCCACAGCCCGCCGAAGTACAAGTAGCCGCTTCCGTCATCATCCACCAGCACGGCCGGATCGATGCTGTAGCTGCCGGGGATGTAGCTCTCCTCGGCCTTGAACGGGCCCTCCGGCCGATCGCCCGTGGCCACCCCGATCCGGAAGATGCCCTCCTTGTCCCGCGCGGGGAAGAACAGGACGTACTGGTCCGTCTTGGCGTTATACGCGGCGTCGGGCGCCCAGAGCTGTTTGGAGGCCCAGGGGACGTCTTCCACCTTGAGAACGACGCCGTGGTCGATCACCTTGGGCCCGCCGGAGCCGGGCTTGGTGGCGGAGGAGGTGACGGGGTCGAGAGAGTCCAGCGAGAAGACGTGGTAGTCGGCCATGTCGTATTGGTCGCCATTGTCGTTGAATTGGATGTCGGTCTCACGATCATGAGAGGGGTAGATGTAGATTTTGCCGTTGAAGACGTGCGCTGATGGGTCGGCCGTGTACAGATGACTAATCAGGGGAGCCATGGTGACAGTGCAGCAGCGTCGTGGTGCGGTCAGGGACGGAATTTGGAGCTGATGATGCTTGACGATGTGCTGTGGAAATGACCTAATGCTGCTTGATTAGAGCAGTCTTGAGATTCAAAGCAGTCGTCACGAAATAAGGGATGTGTTGGGATTTATACTCTTTTCTGGCGCAAGGGTGCGCAGTCAGGTTGAGGCTGATTGGCAGTGGTTTAGAAAGTCTATTTATCCCGATTTAGCCGGTCAGGCGGAAAGTCTCCTCTATCCCGACCGCAACTTAGTGGAGGCCGGGCATGAGCGAGCCGGTTAAGTACAATCCATCAGGGATTAAACCAGGAGGATAAAGATGAGAAGATAGGGAAGAAATCATTCTATCACAGCTATGAAATTCGCAAGTAAACTCAGCTTATTTGCTTACAATAGTACTCCTGTCTCTCTTGCCTATACCTACTATATTAAGTTCTAGGCAAGTCCCTTCTATATATTTTTCAAGTCAGTCTTTATATTCTTACACGATTCATTTTACTTGTGTCTTTAGATAATTATAATAGGTTCGTTATTATAGTAATTAGAAATATATAGAAAGTATAACGGCACGATAGATGCATTACTTATACTATCGCACTACTAAAAGTAGAACGTTAAACCGTCTAGAGATAATTTACTACATGCAATATATATATAGGTTCTAGCCTATAGCAGAGAGTTAAGAAGAGTATAGCTTATTTTATGTTATAGACGGAAGTTATTAAAACGGAACTTTAATATAATTGCATAAATACTAAACTAAGACCCTAAATACTATTCGTTAGTAAGATCTATCTTATATATAAAGCTTACTTTAACTTATTATCATACTAGACGCCCTCTTTATTTAATATACAACTTATGCGTTTATAGTATATAGTAGTAAATTTATTCCTTTCTGTTTTGCCTATTTAAAATTTTTATCTCCTTACTTATCCTACTATAGAATTATAGATGCTAGGCTTTTAAGCATTCTCTATTATATAAAGGAAATTATTGCAGCTTAAAAATTAGAACTACTTATTACACTGTTTAAATAATACTAAATCTCTATCCTTTTATCTCTAGATAACCCGCCTATTATATCACTTTATCTAATCTTAACCTAAGTAATCTCGGGCATTCGATGTTAACCTTAACTCTACTAACAATGTCAATATATGTAATATAACTTATACTAAAATAATCTGCTCCTGCAGCTATACCTTAGTAGAAGATATAACGGCGGAACGCGATAGAAAAGATAAGGAAGACTATAAGATAGAGGGAGATTTATATAGCTTCGAACAGAGCCGAGGCTAGGGGAAAACATAACAATTATTAAAACAAAAACCAAAAAACCATCCATGTAACTTGAGCAGTTTTGTTAAAATTCGCTTCATCCCAATCCTAAGTATGACTAATGTACCTGCGAAAAGATTGATTTGCTATGCTAAAGGGAGAGAGGGCTGCATTGCATCTACGTATTGCCGACCTTGAAATATTTTCGCTCACTTCCAAGGACTGCGTTTGATCCCCCCGGGGGGGGGTTTATCCTTTATTTTTTTAATTTTTTTATGCGCACCTTGATTTAAGATCTCTTTCGTGACCGGTGTCATTGAGAGAGTCGGCAGTTTCCCTTTGATCATCTGATAGCCTGATTTTGCGCCCCGAAATTCACTGTCAATGAATGTCCCGTGGAGGGGGGGGGGCTGCTCTCTCATGGTAGAATTAATGGCACTGCGAAATGCATTTTTGGTTTGGTAATCCTTCCTAACCCTACTGTTTTAGACAGCCGGGTCTGTCTGGTCCTATATACCTTTCCGGACAGGCCGCACGTGGCGATGTGAAGAGCAGTTCAGTAAAAATGACTACGAGCTAGGTTTGTCGTCTGGACCCTTTCACCTCTTATGAGCAGGCCCCGGTTTCGACAATGAGATACCCGTAGTTGCTACCTAGCCAGCAATTTTCGACCGGTCATCCCCATCCGCAAGTAACGATGCGGAGTCGACCTCCGACGGCGTCAGGTTCTCCAGGCCCTAGGAGAGGCTTGTCGCCTAGGGAAGCGCCGGAACGTCAACGTCTGTCTCTGGCGGCAACTGATCCATAGCCGAGCAGATCTTCTTGAAGTGATCTGGCATCCAACTGTCATAGACGCTCTTAGTGAACCGATATGCTGCCCATTTCTCCTCACCGTCTAGATCTGTAAAATCAAAGCTGCGGATCTGATGCCGGTAGAATTTAGTGTCTTCCCCTTTGACTACTGGGTAGTAGCCGTAGATCCGCACTGCGTGGTGATCATGGGAGACAGAGAATGCGAGGATCTGCCGGTGGACCTCGTGCTCACGCTTGGCCTTGGGTAAGAGGCCCTTGCGACGGTTGGCATCTGCGTGCTGGGGCGTCTTGGTCTGTGCAATGTCAGTTGTGACCTCTCGGCGCCTTATAAAACATACCTGAATCCTCTGATAGATTGTGTCCCCTCGTGGCAGCTCCCGAGGCTCGAGTTTGGGCCATGGCGATGAGATTGAAGCTGAAAGGGGGATGGATGGTAGATTTATTATGTGGCTGTCGTTCGTCGGGAATGGACGACTCCACGCGGTAGTAAACAACCCCATTACGCGCGCCGGTGCCTTCTACAGTTTGGCGGAGATAGATTGTGTGAAGTGAGAGCGAGCAAGGGTCTAAGTTTCGATCCAATCGTTCGTGAACAGCTGTGACAATATGCTCTGGCCCCACAAGAAGGTTTGTGGAGACATAGGCTTATATAAGCTGTTTTTCCAAGCATTAAACCTAGCAGGCTCAGATAGTCTTTTCAGACCTCTTTTATATAGATAGACAGACTGTTTAGCCCGTCGGATAAATCAAAGCAACAGATGGCACAAAATAACGCTCTCTCTCTTATTCTCTACATCTGATCTCCCTAGGTGATCCTACAAAGCCCACGGCAGTCAGTATCAACCATCATGTAGCTTGGCAATGGGGTCGGCTCCTCGCAACTTGGTGAGTGCTCAATGGTGTACCTTTCAGGCAGGGGACGATATTCGTGAGTGGATACTGCGCTGTTGTCGTCATGTAGTTGATGGAGATTGGGAGAAGCGTGTGTGTTGAACGCGCCCTGTCGGCCTCCGGGCCACTCTACGGGCCGTGCACGTTCGGCTACTAATCCTTCCTCCTAGTACCATAGTATATAGGCCAACTGGTAGAAGGAATCCATATCATGGTTACCTACCCACCTACCTACCTGTACCTACCTACCTAAGCTTCGGGAAAGGGGAGAATAACGAATACAGTCATGCAAGAAAAATATTAATGGGTGTTTCTGGTGTTTTTTTAATTTTTATTTCATCTTTAAAAAAAGAATAAAAAATTATATGACGAGGTTGCCTGCTCTCTCTCCCCCCCTTCCTCGGGATGCTGCTAAAGGAGGCTTGCAGCGCTAATGCTATAAGGTGGAGTTATAGGATGGGACTTCTTCTCCTTGCTCCTATATATTAAAAGGCACGTATGTAGTCAAGTCAATAATATATAGAGGACTCTAGGAAAGATGCCATCGCCCACAAGACTTCCCCCGCCATCTTCGGAGGGATTCTTTGTCTCTAAGCAGTAAGGTCGACTACGCGCGGGTGTTTGAAGGGGACGGAAAGCCATAATCCATTCCATGGCCGGTTTGCTCTTTCGAGACATGTGAATAGCAAGAACTCCGTCATTTTAACGAACTACCTGGAGATGGGAAGCATTCTCCATCTCTGGTGAATAATGCTCTTCATCATCCAAAACTTTGGACAACATGCGCACCTCAGGCATCAGATATCGAGCAGAATAACCCGATGTGATTACTATTTTAACCTCTTTCCAGCAAGCTGAGAAATGCTATCCTATCCAATGTCTACCTGAAAATATTATTGCCCCAGTAGTGAAGCTCAAAAATGGTAGAAACGAAAAAGAAACTTTAGCTATGAAAACATTGTGGGTATGAGTTTTAGTAATAGTATGACTGCGCAAGGCTGGCACGCAAGTATGTCGATGCCGCTCGAGTTCCTTCCCGATTTTTGCTCCCGAGAAATGATGCTGAAGAATCCCGAAACACTTCTAGATACCCGAGTAGATTTCGACGAATAAATAATAATAGATGATAGGAAGAAAAGAAAAAGAAATGTCAAAAGAGTCCACCGCTCGCTCGCTCGCTCGATTTCCATGCCGCTCCAAATCAACTTCACACATCGCCAAATCAAAATATCTAACTCTACTCATCATCATCTTCAAACCCGTCTCCATACGGATTCCACTCCTGGCCCGGGTAACTCGTCGCACTCATCATAGGCACATCCTCTGTCTTCTTCCTGGGCGGCTCCAGCATCTCGGGCTCCGGCATCAAGGCGATCTTCTCCTCCATGTCCCGCACCAGTTGCTTGCGCTTGTGCTCTTCAAAAATTTCCTGCGACGACTGCACCGGCTTGCCGTTGATGGTGATGGTCTTGTTGTCACCGGTGGTCTCGTCATCCTTGGCTTCCTCGGGCTTGAGCTCGGACTCGGTGGGCGAGGGCGGTTCTTCGTCCGGCTGGGGCGACTTGGACGTCATCATCAGATGGGCGGAGGACACGGATGATGCTGCTGGTGGATGGGTGGCAGATCCTGGGTCGTTGGTGATCGGTGGCGAGTCGACGACGAAGTGTTGCTGAACCGGCGGCTCGACTCTGGGTTCGGACTTGGGTTCCGTGATTACGTTGGTCGGCATCCCAGCGAATTTTGACTCAGACTCGTCCGTAGCGGACTCCTGAGCCGACCCAGACACAATGACGTGCTCCGTAGGATCTTGCCCCTGAGCGAACGCCGGTGAAAACTTGGCCGACTGTCTAGGTGTGGCACCGTAGATATCCTCGTCGGCAGTGACGGGAGCGTCCACCTTGGGCAGGGGCTCGTCCTTGAGTGTGACAGGAGCCCTTTGACGCTCAGGGCTGGCGGGTTGCGTAGACTGGACAGACACCGGTGTCTGCACCGGCTGGACCACTTGGACTCTCTGGATCTCCGGAGAGTCCTTGCTGGTAGCAGGCTCAGTGGTCAATGATGAGACCTGGCTTGCGCCACTGATCTGCCGCTGGGGCATCAGGTCGCTGTTGTTTTCTTGAGGAGGCTGGAGCTGGCTCTGCTCGGGCACGGGCTGAACAGCAAACACGCTCTGGGGCGCGCTATGGTCAGACGGAGAGCTGGGCGGGGGCTTGACAGGCGCTGGCTGGTGGATCTGAGGCTGAGCACCATTCAATTGTACCGGCGATGCTGTCACCATATCCGAAGTCACCGCGAATTGTTGTCGAGCTTGAGGTACTGCAGGTAAAGCTGCGGACGGCGGTGGTTGTGCCGGCTGAGAAGGCACGGGCGTGGTTTGCTGAGAAGGCACAGACCAAGCCTGCTGTGGAGGATTGGGAGTCTGCTGAGGAGCGGCCTGAACTTGATGAACTTGCACGGGAGCAGGTGCCGTGACGGGCTGTTGCCAGACTTGCTGAGACATAGGCTGCATGGGCTGCTGCACCGGCTGTTGTACAGTTTGCTGCACAGCCTGATGTTGTTGTATCGGATACTGCATCGACACACCCGGTGGAGACATCTGCCCTTGCACCGGCGGCGAAGGAGTGGTATGATGGGCCTGCATGTAATGCTGAGGCGGTGGGTAGGGACCATTCATCATCGGAGGCGGCGTGATCTGATACGGAGGATATTGTTGATAGGATCCCTGCTGGGCGATGTGAGGAGGCAATCCCATGGGCGGCATCTGACCTGGTATCATGTCCTGCGTCATGCCAGGATGAATCCATTGCTGCTGTTGCTGCGGCTGAGCTTGGTAGGGCATAAGTGGCATACCGGGGAAAGGCTGGGCATACGTCGCTGCGTTCACCGCTGGTGTTGGCGCAGCCCGTCCGGCGTAAATAGGAGCGTATGCTTGAGGTATAGCAACCGGGGCATATTGAGTGTCAGCGGCCGGAGCATGTGGTGTGATTTGTTGCTTTAAATTCTTGGCCCGGATGTGAGCAGCAGCAATAGTGGCCATAGGATTTTCGAAGGACTGCCGTCGAGTAGGCTGCTGCTGCTGCTGCTGCTGTGGTGGTGGTGGTGATGGCATACCCTGCGGTCGTTGGCCTGGTGGTAAAGAGCCGATAGACGGTCGCCCGGCGGGTGACTGCGAAGCTTGAGAGACCTGAGCAGGCATGACAGCTGGCGCAGCTGGCGCAGCTGGCGCAGCCCCAATCTGGTCAGGAGAAAGAGGTGGCGTGGGCTTACCCGCTGTCTGCCTCTCATCCTGGTAGTTGAAATAAGGCTGAGAGTTCTTCCTCTCGGCCGAAGGTCGCGCTTTCGGCGGTGGCTGATCAGCAGGAGCCTGGTACATCGAATTCGGAGGCTGCCCAAGCAGCTGTTGGGCCTTGGATGGCATTTGTTGCAGCCCCTGTGTCACTATTTGCTGAGTTGGCGGGGGTGATGACGTGGTTTGAGTAGGTGGAGGAGGTCGCTGCATCGCCTGAGGACCCTGACCAGCGCCCCATTCAGGACCACCAGGTGGCCCTGAGGAGCGCGGTGGAAGCGGCGGGCTCTTGACCTCTGCTTGTTTCGCCTTCTTGAAAGCGCCCCGTAGTTTGGAACTCATGCTCTCCTTCTCGGCCTTCGACTTCTCGCTGGACGCCTTTTCCTGAACAAAAGTCTTGCTAGTCTTCAGTATCCTGGAGAACGCACCCTCCTTGTCCGGGCTCTGCTCCTGCGGGGGCGCGGTCATCACCATCATATCTTGTGGTGGCCGACCTTGCATGGTATACTGCGCGGGAGCTTGGCCAGGCTGGCCAGCACTGTTCTGGAAGTCTGGTCGGCCACGATTAGCAGCACCCCATTGCGTCGGGGAAGATTGCACGGGTTGTTGAACAGCCGTGATTAGCTGTGGGCCAGACGGCCTGTAGACAGAAGGCTGCTGGGACATCATCGAGGATTGGCCTTGGTCAGGCTGGGACTGCTGCGACAGACCCTGATCCATACTCTTGGGAGGCACACCAGGTTGTTGTTCTTGGCTTGGAGCGGGGGAGGTGGAGGGCGTCGTCTGGGAAGCGTTTTGACTGTGGTACGCGGCGGACATGCCCTGAGATACTCTTCTCGTAGACGGCGAGTCTTGAGTACTCTGGCCAACGCTGCCCTGTTTCTCGGTGTCGATCGACGAAGCATCCTGTGGTCCTAGATGAGCACTGTTCCGAGGAGATGAGGAGTTGATCGGCTGTCGTACCGGTGCCTGGAGAGAGGCAATATGGACAGGATGTTGCGGTGGGGCATTGTTTTGCTGTGAGGTGGCACTAGATCCAGAGCGGATCCGTCCTTGCGCATCCAACGTAGGCCTCCTGGGCCCTGGAACTTCGATCTGGTTGACGACAGATGCGGATCTTCCACGGGTAGATTCATGGGGTGAGTTTTGTCCTGAAAAGCCGCCCGAGTTAGAATTCGGAGATCTCTCCACCTGGCGGATAGGGACAGCCGTAGCAATTTGGACAACGCCCACGGGAGATTGCGGACCTTGGATTGGCGGCTGTGGAGAAGCCTGCACAACTTGCTGAGGGCCGCTCGGTCGTGTCCCCATATTTAATGGCGCCGCTGGTTGCGCAGTGAAAGGGCTTCCGGAGGACTGCGTGACAGGCGAAACACCCGGAGATGGCCCGCCTTGTAGATAGGCGCCCAAGCGCTCACTCGACATCCCTGGGGGGGTTGGCTGAGACTGACCTAGGAACTGTTGCTGATGCTGCTGCTGCTGAACCTGTTGGGCCAGTCCTGCGTACTGGCCCTGTGGTGGGATGAGCGGTGGCTGTCCTGGCATACCCAACGAGTGGGCGAGAAAGGACGGGAACTGGCCAGGTTGTCCGGGCCTCGGTGGTGTCCGTCCCTGGTTCATCATACCCTGAGGCTGACCTAGCCCAGGTGGTGATTGCTGGAACTGTTGTTCCCGCGTCTTGGACTCGGATCTCTTTCCGAAGAAATTCGACAACAAATTCCCTGCGGAAACCTTTCTGCCCCGGTCTTCCTCGGCTACCGGCCCCATCTGCGACGGCGACATGAGGCCCGGTGTAGACCGATTCCGTCCATGTTCCCCAATGCTGGGTCTGGACTCGGTGGCTGCGCTTGCCGCGCGTGGACGACCGTAGACCCCCATCTCAGCATCACCAGCAGGTCCGCCCGGAGGACCCATCTGCATTCCCTGGAAGGGGCGTTGCCCCGTTAGCGAGGGCCTGTCCATCGGGCCTTGTGCGAAGTTGTGCCCCTGTGGCTGCGATAACGGGTTCTCAGGCTTGGGGTCGCGGTTCAACATGCCGGTGAGCTTGGAAAACCGATTCTTGCGGGGCACAGAAGGACCAAAGCCAACGATCGGCGGCGGGCTGCCCATACCACCCGTACCGCTCATACCACCCAAGCTTTCTGTTGTTGCAGGACGTGACGGCTGATCTTGGCTTGTGCGTGTGAAGAAGCCTCGCTTCTTCTCTGATGGCGGACTGAAATACGAGCGATCAGGATTGCCGGCCACATCATTGCTCGTTCGTCCCTCGCTAGCGGGCTGTCCATTCCCACGAAGACCAAAAAAATTGGAAGAAGCCTTCCTTGCTTGCTCCTCAGAGAGCACACTGGCGTCTGAGACGCCATCTCCGGTCACATTGCCGTGTCCATTCGCGCCAAGCGTGTTGCGAAGCCTAGTAACTACGCGAGAATTCCGCTTGCTCTCGGGTTGATCTGATCCTTGGGTGTTATTAGTGGTAGTACGGCTCAGAGGAGCGCCTTGACCTTGCTGCGCAAAGGGTGGGTTAGGAGGAGCATAGCCATGCTGTGAGGACTCGCCCATAGAAGAGGTTGGAGCGCCCTGTTGAGGATGCTGGCGCATATCAATCGGCGAGTGAGTAGGAGGCGAGACGGAACGTGTAGACAGAGCACCGGTCTCCTTGTCAATCTCGTAGGTGTCCCTCTGCTGCTGCCTCAGCGATGAGATGCTGGGTGAGCCGCGGTGGCGTGGTGAAGAGAGAGGCTGCTGCAAATGAGACTCTTCAGCTTTCCAACCAGGCGGCAGGATGAAGGTGCCGTTGGATGTGAGACTGGGTGATGGCATGCCCCGAGGTGCTCCTGAAGAGGCGGCGAACTGCTGATAGGCGGCGGGAGCCTTCGCGCCTTGGGCATTTCCAGCAAAGGAAGACTGGCCACTCTGGACGGCATACTGGGAGCCAGGTTGAGCAAATTGTTGTTGCTGCTGCTGCTGCTGCTGCTGCTGCTCTTCTTGTTGTTGTTGTTGTTGCTGTTGCTGCTGCTGCTGCTGTTGCATGCCGTGGCCATTGCCATTGACGACGTACTGGCCGCCGCCATTCTGATATGGCTGACCGACAGGTTGCTGAACGAATTGGTGACTCTGAGGCGGCTGCATGGCAGCGTAGGCGGCGTGCATCGGCTGGCCCTGTGATGGGCGATAGGCCGAGACGGACTGGGTAGAATAATTGTTCATACTAGGCGAGGACTGGGCGGCAGAGGCACCCGAGCTTGAATCGGCGCGAGTGTGGGTTGAGTTGGTTTTCGAGTTAGTAGCATCCGCGACGCCGTTGAGCCAGGGATGTGGGGACGGGATCTGGCGTGGAACGGGAAGGGGAACGGGTGGAGAAGCAGCGCGACGGCCTAGGTCGCGGGCGTCGTCGCGCGCCAGGCCAAAGTCGGCGTCGGAGATGCCCAATGCAGAGGCAAATTCAGGCCCAGGACTGATGGGCGGCAGGCCAATGAAAGAGGGTTGGCGCTGTGGCAGGTCCTGCTCCTGCTGAGGTGCGGTGTACATTGTCGTGTGGTCAACAACACGGGCAGGTGGAAATGCGGCTGAGGACGGAGGGAGAAAAAGAGGAGAGGAGAGCCTCTAGCATTGGACGAGGTCACGGGACACCGGGACCACGGGACCACGGGACCAGTGAGCGGACAGGGACAGAGAGAGGGAGATTGATGAGGAACCAACAGTGTAACGGTCCAGCCAGAAGGGGAGAGAGGCGAGATGCACCGGCGGCCCGAGGCTGCAAGAGCTGCAAGAGCTGCAAGAGCTGCAAGAGCTGCAAGCTAGATGGAATGCGGGTGGATCATGGAAGGAGTCGGAGGCCGGACTTGTGCGAGGCTTCGGCTGAAGCGACGAGGAGATGGATGATGGGTTGGGTTGAGGCTGAATGTTTGATATGCAAGAGGATCGTGGCAATTTTGTTGCTGAGCTCGTTGCGCCTGTGCTCTTTTTCAGCTGGGTGGAGGCGGGGAGGGCGGATGGCGCGTCCTGTTGTCCTCGATACTCATCAGCGATAATCGACCAGTCCTGGCGAGTGCGTCCTGAGGTCTGAAGGATTCGACGGTATTTGCGGGTAGGGTAAGCGAGTGCTACCTTATTCTCCCGCCTAGGCAGGCTAGGCAGCCAGCCTCGGGTCGTCTGTTGACACGCTGACTAACTGCGTGCTGGAGCTGGAGCTGGAGCTGGTGCTGGTGTATCTGGCTCTTTGGACCATTGCCTGGGAGTGGCTCGGGTGGCGTGATGATACAGCAGACAGATAGACAGACAGACAGACAGACAGAGAGAGAGAGAGAGAGAGGGAGAGAGAGAGAAGGGAATTGGAGTGTTCTCACTGTACCTGACTGAGAAATGTCTTCCAGCGAATGGATTTGTATGGTAAATCTCCTCCGTATACTACTTACTACCTATATCACGTCGACGAAGCGATGAGGCCCCCACCGATCATAGTTAGCGAGGGCTCTTAGGATGATTGCAAGCCAACGCAGACCGGAGGATGACGGCCAGATCGAAAGTTGCAACATACCCCTTGTATGAAGCTGCTTGCAAGCCCAAGTGCTCGTCCGACTATAGGGGCAAGTCCTTGTCTGTCCCCCGTTTGGGGGGGGGAGTGTGGCGCGAGAGAGCAGCTTGGTTGCTCCCTTCTTTTCTCCCGCCGGTCATTGCTGTTCAGTTGAATAATTGCATTACAAAATCAGAGAGGCATGTCCTGCCTGATAGAATGAATAGAGCTGGACCCCTTCATGACACTGTACCCAGTTAGTATGAACGTGAGGCCGCACGTGTCCTCCATGACCTCTCTCGCTCAACGCTGTACCGCCCGAAGTTGACACTGCACTTTGTCCCCCGACATCTTTTTCTCTCAAACTTCCCGGCCATGTCTCTGTCTGACCTGCCGCCCAGGTGTATGTGATCGCGGTAGGCGCTCGGGATCGCCCGCCCAGCACCTTGCGCCCCGGCAGAAGCACTAAACGAGGTACGCCGTTCAGGCGCCTGCTCGTTCTTCCACAGTCTATACTTCCTGCTGAAAGCTTGCACCTATCGTTTTATGAAAAATCAGAAATCAAAAAAGAAAATAAAAAATTAATCGACTATAAGAATATCTTTCCCGACACACTTCCACCCCACTTGCAAAATCCCCACCGGCCACCACAACCCAAACAAAGGTAAAGAGAACATGAAATACTTACCAGCCTGAGGACTTATATAGCCCTTACCACGGTCGTCGCAGACGTCTTCCACTTCCACAACCCTGACAAAATCGAAGTATTCGAGAATGTCCTCCCCCTCCGTTGAATTTCGATACTGACACGCGCGACCACAGCGTGACACCATCCCCACCCAGTCCAAGCGACAACAGCGACATAGCCATCGTGCGCAGATTTCCCTATCATCACCGCGAAGGTAACGATGCCATCAGGAGGCAGTCTCATCCTCCGTGTCCTCCTTCAGAAGCAGACAATCGACGCGGCCACGCACATGGCGAGCGGAACTTGCCTCTCGAGCCCCATCTGCCCCCGGGCCGAATACCAGCGACCACCACACCCCTGGCGCACATCCGAGCCCCGTCGCCGTTGTCCCAGCCCGAGAACACGGACGCACACGGCGAGGAAGAGGCCCAAGAGGAGGACATCTACCTGGACGAAGGACCCAGAGGTGCTCAGGGAACTGGGTCACTGAGGAAGAACCGAAGAAAAGATACCTCCGATATCCATCAGTCTGCTAGCTTCCTCCGCTGTGAGGGATGGTTCATACTGTTCTTTACCGGTCGGGAAGGTGAAGGTATGTGGCTGGTTGATGACAACGGCGGCGTGGCCATGGTAGATGAGGATCGTCGCGCTTCGCCTTGGGCCACTTCGCGCTTTGTGGATAGCTCGGCGGAGCAGAAGGTGGATATCGATATGGAGGGAGGGAAAGCTAGCACTCCCGAGAGACTGGGTCACCAGGGCGTATACATAGAGACACGAGACAGCTCTGGAACGGCCACGCCTACGCCCCTCCACTATGACGAGTGGAACAGACTGTTTAGCCTGGGTCGGCCGGAGACAGAAGCTGAAAGTGTGATGGCGATGTCGCCATGATGGACGAAGAACATCGCGCTCCGTCTTGGGTCCCGTTTGCGTCTGTGAACATGGCCGGACATGTCGAAAGCCTTCCACCTCGCTATTGGCACGCACGAGAGCGCTACGAGGGGTGAAGGAGTTGTTGAAGAGGAAAGCGGGACGCAGGACTGGGGAGTCGCTCAAGCAGCGCTTTGCCAAGCAGGGCCTGTCCAAAGACGTGCCTGGTCAGGGAGTGCCTGGTCAGGTTGGTCAGGTAGGACCTATAGGTGACACCAAAAGCGCCTGCACAAGGAGGCAGCCCAGGATCCGTCGGAGTCGAACTCTCCGGCTGATCACCTGTTGAAAAAACGGTGATGGCCGCCGGAGTCGGCGCTGAAGCTCCTCAGCGCGTGCCATCCGGAATGATGTTCGGTATGGAAATGGTGATTTCATGTGTCACGGTGGTGTTCCGTTGTCGATAGTCCACGGCCAAAGACTATACGGGCATATTTGACCCAGCGGAGACGTTCGGAAAGGCGACCCTGGACTAGAAGCAAGCATCTCCGGGGGTGAGGTTCGAAACGAAACGTTCTTTGATGAATTTATGAATGAAGTTGCGGTGAGAATACAGTTTGGGCGGGCCTGGGCAGATCATGACAGAGGAGATCGAAGATCGACAGACGAAGCATCTTGGGGTCCAACATTGGCCGTGTCGAGGAGCTGCGGGAATCTGCGAGCAATACGTTGGGACAATCGCCAAAAAAAAATAAAAAAATAATGGTCAAGGTTATTCTCGGCTGCCGGTTGATGTTGTTCACGTACAAGTCCGTACTTCGTACGGCCAACCCCCCCCCCCTTCCCCTCCCCACTGCAAGGTCAGATCTGGGGTTGGGCGTGGGGGCCGGCCAGAAACCATATTTATAGCGTCTGTGGTGGTGCACGAGATACTCTTGAAGGGCACATAAAGAGGGAAAGGGGAGGGCTTGGGGTATCCTACTAGATGGATGAGGGAGGATGTCTATGATTCAAAGACTAACACTGCGCCAGGCCCTAGCATCTACGTAATATTGCGTCTAACTTGGTCGAATAGCTGATAGCTGGGGAAGGGGG
>MUZH01003806.1:0-24740 GCA_003012965.1 Juglanconis oblonga
AAAAAAAGTACTCTCGATGATGAAACGCTTGGCTCCCTGCAGCAGCTTGCGAGGTAACGATCTTACCATGGGCTATGAGGGGAAAGTCGTAAGCAACGAATTATCAAGTCTCCGAAATCCTACGGCGATGGAAGTCCGAGCAAAGCCGTCTCCAACAGGTCCCCCAGGTCCCCCGGTAGCGCAGTTTATGCTTGAAAGCCCAAATGGGGACGACAGGAGGATCAACGTCCTAGGTGAGTTCTGCCTGGTCTTGGATAGTCCACTGGACTAGTCCACTCGGAGGTCCAACAACCAGCCTATCGGTAGGAACGGATTTGAAGGCCAGCGTTCTCGACTATGCTAGTAGATCGTTTATTCTTGGTGCAGTCAGGAATGCCCCTGCAACGATGCCATATGTTGTTGTATGCTTGCATCTGAGAGGAGAAAAATAGAGCTGGTATTTTTGGTGCTAATGAGAATGATTTTAGCCGCCGCGTGAGCCGCAGCGGCCCGCAATAAACGCCTGGGCCTAACTCTAGGTCTACAAAATGAATAACCAGGTGTGTCTGGTTGTATTCAAACACCGCTGTTCCATCGTCCTCGTTTTCTAATCTCTCTCCCGCTAGCATCCTACTCCTTTCGCCCCTTAACGTCCTCCTTCGCTGCCTCCCTCTCATCCTCAACTTCCAACTCCTCTTCCAGATCCTCCTCAATCTCCTCGTGCTCCGTCACCTCCGGCGCCTCCCTCTGATGTCTTTGGTCCGCGGGGATCTCGCCCCCACTCATCTGCCACTCCATCAACCTGCTAAACGCACTCCCCTGGTCGGCGCTCAGCTCCGCATAACTGCCAATCTCGGCGACCGTCCCCTCGCTCGACAGCACGATGATCTGGTCCGACCGCTTGATGGTCGACAGCCGGTGGGCGATCGAGATGGTCGTGCTGCGTCCCTTCAGCAGCGCGGCCAGCGCTGCGTTGACGAGCGTCTCAGACTCGGCGTCCAGAGCACTGGTCGCCTCGTCGAGGATGAGGATGTCCGGGTCCTTGAGCAGCGCGCGCGCGATGGCGATGCGCTGCTTCTGGCCACCAGAGAGCTGAGCGCCGCGCGCGCCGACTTGCGTCTCCAGGCCTTCGGGGAAGTCGCTGATGAAGCCGCAGTTGGCCTTGCGCGCCGCGGCGACGATGTCAGCACGTGGGGCATTCGGAATGCCGTAGGCGATGTTCTCTGCGATGGAGCCGGAGAAGAGTACGGGCTCTTGTGCAACCATGCCTATGCGGCGGCGGAGTGACTTGACGTTCATATCTTTAACGTCGACGCCGTTGATAGTGATAGCACCTTCGGTAGGATTGTAGAAGCGGAGGAGCAGCGAAGCAACGGTTGACTTGCCGCCGCCAGATGGACCAACAATACACACGTTGCTGCCGGAGGGGATCTCGAAGTCGAGGTTGTTGAAGATCTTGACAGCCGGTCGTGTGGGGTAGGCAAAGCTGACTTTGGTGAATTTGATCGGTCCTTGGGCAGAAATGACCTTCTTGCCCACGGTGGCGGGTATGGTGGGATGTCTGTCCTGTAGCTCGAACAGTCGCGATGCAGCTCCAACGCCCTTCATGAGCTCAGAGTAGAAGCCAGACACGCCGAAAAGACTCGAGCCGGCGAAGACAGTGTACATCATGAACGATGTCAGGTCACCCATCGTCATCACGCCTGACCTGACAAGGTTGCCTCCGACGATGAGCAGTGCCAGAATGGTCATATTTCCAGCCCAGCCGGTTGATCCAAAGAAGGTAGCCGCTATTATTGACTCCCTCCGTCCAAGGTTGAAGATCTTCCGCACTTGCTTGTTGTACCGACCAATCTCCTGTATCTCACCAGCAAAAGCCTGACTAGTCTTGATGTTGCCCAAGCGCTCCTCGGCAATCTTCGTCAAGGTACCTAGATTCCTCTGGATCTGCCGACTGATGTTCCGCATGAACCGACCGTAGAAGAAAGCACCGATGGCGATGGGCGGGAACATAAGCAGGATGACCGACGTCAATTTGGGACTCAACCAGGCCATAGCCGCAAACCCTGTCGCACCGCTGACAATTGCTCTGAGACCATCGGAGATATTTTGAGTGATGCTCTTCCCAACGATGACGGTGTCCGAGCTCAGCCGCGAGATCAAATCGCCGACCCGATTGGCGTCGAAAAACTCGGCATCCTGCACGTACGTCCTACGATATAGCTGGGTCCTGAGCCTGGCGACAACCCTCTCGCCGACAATCCGAAGGAGCACGACGCGTCCAAAGTTAGCGAAAGCACCCAGCGTCATGAACGCGGCGAACCCGATGAAGAACTGGTTCAGAGTCAAGCCCAGCACGGTGGTCTCGTCCTTGCTGGAGGTCGCGATATCCAGGATGCGGCCGACCGAGAAGGGGATGGACATAGTAACGGCGGAGGAGATGAGCAAGAAGACGAACGAGATGCCCAGCCAGCGGACCTCGGGCCTGGCGATCTTGATGAGCCGGACGATCTCGGCCCAACCGCCGCCCTTGCCGGAGCTCTTGCCCTCCTTCGAGAGGCGGGCGCTCATGTTGATCTGGGCGGCCTTCTTGGCGCGCTCGCTCTGCTTGAAGCCATGCTCGTTCAGTTGATGTTCTTCCTCCTCTTCCTGTCTGTTCTTCTCGTTCTCCTGCTCTTGTTTGGTAGCCTCCTTGGTCCCTTGCACCGCCGGCTTCGGGGCCTGTTTCGCCTCCTGTCGCACTGCCGTGGTCGCGGTGAATGTCCGACATATGCTGTATGGTATTATGCCATGTCTCCTATACGCCGCCTGGAACGTTCGTGTGTGTACCTCCGCGGTGATACCGGTGGTTGCCGGTGGTTGCGACTTCGGAGTTGTTCGGAAGGAAGAGAAGGGTCGCGCAGGCGTTGCAGAAGCTATCGACCGGGTCGGTAGGGCGTGGAATGAGGATCTGCCGCTGCCGAATAGCTCAGATACACATAAATCTCCTGCAGAGAGCCCCAGGCCAGAGCTGGACGAGCCAGAGCTGCGCTGGGGGAGCAGCTGGAGCGCGCCGTAAGCTCGCCGTATCGCTGCTCCCGAAACCATTGTAACAGTACGTTTGGGGGAGCGGGATGGGTAATGAAGGACTATATGTTAATAATCCAGAATGTTTCGGAACTCATGATCACCGTGAACTGAAGTGGATGAACATATCCATGACCCAGAATTCATGAAGATGGAAAATGAACGTTGCTGTCGAAAGACTTGTCGTCTGAATAAGAAGTTCGTCATAGAATGAATGTGGGTCCAGGCTAGACACACAACAGGGGTAAAAAGCCCTCCGTCCGTATTTGCAGGTGCAAGGGCCCACCTGCATGCACTAAGTGCATAACTAGTGTACCTAGGTAGGTAGTAAAACTGCAACCCTTCTCACTAGGTAGGTCTATTGGCATGGAATCTAAAAACTGCTGGTTTCAGTCTGCGCAAATATTTCTTTCTTTTCTTTGTACAGACTTACTCCTCTAAAGAAATGCCCTCTATTGTTACCATCCAGTAATTATTATGGACATGGGGTTCTGGTTGTCTACTCCGGCTTGTCTTCCATCCCCTTCAGCCCTAGTAATTCTCCCCAGTAAAAGGATTCTGCATACTCCCAAAGCCCTGCGCCCTCGGCCCTCTGAAGCTCCGAGATGAGGAATGAGAAGATGCCCGAGTAGTTCGGGTCGGTGGACTGCAAGAACGAATAATAATTGCTCTTGTAGTAGAAGTCCGTGTTGAGCGTGATGATCCGTATGCCCAGTGGATGTGTCACCGCGTATGCGCCGTAGTGCAGTGCTGCCTCGGCCTGAGTGGTGCTGTTGATCCAGCCGTAATGTTCCCATAGTTGGGAGATGTGGTTGTAATTCCACGAGAATTGCTCTCCCAACGGCCCATCGTTGTCGATCGCGTGCGGACCGCCGACGGTGGGTGACCAGATCGCCTGTGTACAATGTCATGGCTGGAGGGTCTTCCAGAGAGGTTCCTGTAAGAGGCCCAATGGATTGCACAGCGGCAAGAGCGATGTAGTAGGGTGAGTCGCATTTGTAGTAGCCATATAGAGGTGCCGCAAGCTCGATCGACGGCATGCTGCCGTTGGTGGAAAGAGTGCTCGTCTATAGGTAAGACTAGTCATAGCCTTTATTAATATATTAAGCGATCGACTTTATTATATTTAACAAGATACAGATCCTTGTTATTATAAAGTATATTATAAGATAGCTAATAAGTAATATTATATATATCTATTTCCTCTTCGATATCTTTATAGATAAAGACTATATTTAAGTAATAATTAATAGCGATTTCCTTCTAACTATATCTATTAGGGAACTTATAGTAAGTTTGCTATAGGAATTCGTAGTAACTTTACTTAGGAGTTTATAGTAAATTTACTAGGAAATGCATAGTAAATTTACTAATAGACCCTAGTAGATTTGCTTAGGGAATTCGTTATCGATTCTTACTTACGCATATAGAAGTTATAATTTATAAGTACTAGCTAGTCTAACATTAGTCTCCCTTTCTAAAAGGGGCATGCTTTTTAAATACTATAGTTCTACACTATAATATATATAGCGCTAAAAAGAGTATACTAAAGTATATAGAATATAATAAACTAAGTAAGAGTAAGAGCTTTAAGTAGCTAAATATAGCAATAAAACCCTAACTTTAGCGGAATTTACTATATTAGAGTAACTTATACTTAAATAATAATTATAAAGAGAGATGCAATAATGCTTTAAAGTATTATGAAGTAGATTAAGAGGATCTAAACTATCTCTTAACGAAGAAAATCTAAACTAGTAGTATAGTAATAGATATCTATACTATAATTAAAACTATAATTGCAGTCGTTATAGAAATCTAACCCTACTTAAGGAGCTAGATAGCTTTAGCATAAGTGTATACTTTCGGTAAGCAACCTTAAATTGCAAGCAGAAGTTTAAACTCTACTATTAATACAGGAAATTTTATAGCAACTGATTAGTATATAGTAGCGGGATAATATAGGCAGAAGTTAGGTATGCATAATAGCAGCTAGCATTAAGTAGTTATCGGAGCTTAAAGCACCTGTTAACCTTTTCCTTATATAAAACCGAAGGGCAATAGTCCTTGTTGCCAGAATTGTAAGGATCTATAACCTTGTTATAATAAGAGGCCCGTGGCTAGGATCGTTGGGAGAGATGGATTGTGCTATAGTGGATTCAATACTAACCGACAAGCAGTGCAGGTGCGTTCGGAACGCAAGTAGAAGCTAAGGAAGGCTCCAACAGATCAAGAATACGGATGTGACGTATTGTAAGACAATGTTGTACCGTTCCAGGTGATTAGGTTTGAGGTGTGATTCTGCATTCCGGCTGGCTAAGCATTTCACCCTACAGATCAGGGTTGGTTTATTGCTTCCGTGCGTGTATAGCACCACCGGAGCACCGAAGAGAGTAGAAAGGCAACGTTAGGGCCCAACATCATGGCTTACATGCATGGTGTGTGCCGCACCTCCTCCGCGCCGCAGTTTCCTTAACGCCAACCACTCGGACCGATCCCTGAGGTGGTCCTACGACGCTTCCCATAGCCCCATGGGGCGAAGTTGATGTTGGGCCAAAAATTGTGTGAAAACTGTGTGGACACATCGACATGTCATGTACCATCACTCACAGTCAAGCTTTGACCTTGTTGCCTATGATCTGTGCCATCAGCTCTTGAATCTTAGCCTGCTTCGACGGCTCTGACCTGATCCTCATCAAAGGAAAAGAGAGGTACCAGTACAGCAAACGATCATTATGGGTGTCCTCGAACATGTGCCTTGGCAGACTCTTGCCACGTCGACCATTGTCTACTTTGCCAGTCTCATATTCTACCGCCTATTTCTACACCCCATGGACAAGTTTCCTGGGCCAAAGCTGGCTGCCGTCACTCGCTACTATGATGGCTACCACGACGTTGTACGCAATGGTCAATACACCTTTCGCATCGCCGCGATGCACGAGCATTACGGTATACCCACCACTTGAAGGGTGAAAAGAGACCAAAGATTCTAACTTCACTCGAGACGTGGCCACAGAACTCATTCTCGGGAAGAACTACCACAATCTCGACAACGAAGACTTTGGAGTCGACATGACGAACGTTCTCCAGAGCTCGGGGGCAATCTGGCGCACCACCAAGCATGTGCGCTTTCTTGGGCCTTTGATGAAATCACTGCCCACGGACTGGATTGAGAAGACCGGGGATGCCGGGACTAAAGCCTTTTTCGGGGTTTTAAAGGTGAAGTTGCCAGGATAGATTGCTTCAGTGGCTGCCAGATAAGGCTGACCAGTAAACTGCACAGGACATGTTCAATGTTGCAAACTACCAAGGACATCGTCTCCACACATGCATCGTCCTCCCCCCCCAAAGCAGTAGCGACACTCAGCAACATGAGACCATCATTCACACAACCCTCCACTCTAATCTCCCACCCCCCGAAAAGACCGTGAAGCGTATCAACGACAAGGTTGGGACCATTACCGGCGCCGCATTCGAGACGGCGGCCCAATCCATTCGCACCGTTCTGTACCATGTGTACAGCGACATGAAATGCTGAGCCACCTGCGTACTGAGCTGGCTGGTGCCCGTCGAGAACAGGAGGGGGAACTAATCGCCTGGATAGCACTAGCAAAGTTAAAAGTAATACGTAAGAGGAATAAGAGAATGGGAGGAAACAGTAGATGGAGGTCTGGAGACGAATTGCGTGGTAATGGTAAAACCCGCAAGATGGCTTTGGCGACTCAGCTACGCGAGGATATGGCGCTTAGGTCCCCAGAAATACTGTATCAAGATCCTCACTCTGGTCAAATCTTGTGAGAGGCTGTATGTATGGATGTATGTAAAGAAGAAGCTATTCTGACCTGCAATGCAGGCGGCCAAAGGTGATGTCCCTGGATCGAAGCATAGAGAGTAGAAGCCGATGATCATAGACTCTGACTAGTAATCCTGGGGATCCCCTCGGGCCTCTTGCCTCCTGCGCAATCGTACGTGGAAGCCAGACTGGGGCACAAACCAGCGATTCTGCACTGTCCAGGATTTGCCTCCATCAGCAAGCTCCATGTCGTATGCCTGCAGCAACGTGGGAACCAGCTTGAAAATCTCGAGATACGAAATGTGCTTCCCCAGGCACACGCGATGGCCCGCACCGAACGTCAGCAACGCGGCATCCATTTTCTTGATGCGCGCCTCGTCCCCGTCCTGCTCGCCCAGCAGCCATCTCTCGGGCCGCCACGCATCGGCATCGGGGCCGAAAACGGCCGGATCCCGGTGCACAACCCAGGCATTCATGCCCACGATGGTGCCAGCCGGCAGCGTGGAGCCGCACACGTCGAGCCCTCCCGGCGGAACGACGCGCTCGAGGTGTAAGCCGAAGGGAGGGTGGATGCGGCCGGCCTCCTTGAAGCAGGCGGTGAGGTACGGCAGCGCGATGCTCTGCTTCCATGTTGCCGTCCCCGAGAGATTACCGTGGGCGACAGCCTCGTCGAGCTCGGCGCGCAGTCTCCGTAGGCTTGGCGGGTGGGTGAGAAGTTGATGGAAGATCGTGCGGAGAAAGATGGCTGTGGTGTCGCTGCCCGCGATGATGTTGGACGATGTCCATGCAGGCAGAGCCCTGCTCATGGGTCGACGGTCAGAAAAGCGCCAGCCTTTCCACATTCTATCCCTCGCTCCCGGGCGTCCTCTTTTGCAAATCACTGAACGTGGAAAGTATCGCTCTAGGGTTTGACTCACCATGCAGGAAGGGTCGGGTCCTTCTTCAGAGCAGCTAGGAAACGCGACAGAAAGTCTTGCTCGTTAACCTGGATGTTAGGCTTCTCCTCAACCGAAGCGGGCACAGCACGTCTCTCTGCCTCGCATTTGTTGGCGAATTGCACCATCGGTGACCACTTGGCGGGACGCAGGCGAGATACGATTTTGTTTTTGACCCACAATGAGTCGAGCCAAGGCATCTGACCGACCTGCATCGCGCTTCCAATGTGAGTCGGGATCCTCTTCGGGGTAATAGATGGACTCACGACGGCGACGTATTCAAACCATTGCCATATGCTTGCCATGATGCCGTCCACGTCGCGGCCCTGTTCCAGGAAACCGAGTCTTTTGGAAAATGTGATCTCGCCAACGACATCGAACTTTTGGCGCAATCTCACGGAGTCAGCATCGATGGTAGCCAGTCAGGCGCCAACTGTAGGGTAACAGAGGCTGCAAGCCAACCTACCGCGAAGTATTGCAACCATGCACCGAAGTCACATGCCTCTCCCGGGCTGACGAACCGGCGATCCAGCTCCTGACAGAAGACGTCAATGGTGCGGTCCACCAGCGGTTCGAACGACACGAGATTGCTCATTGAATACACGCCGGCAACAGGTCGCTTGAGCATACGGTGCAGGCCCTCATCCTGAGCCGCGAAGATGGTCGGCAGGATGGCGCCTTTGCGCATGGGCGGTATCACGCTGTAGAAGTCTGACTTCTTCAAGGGATCACCTCGCATGCGGTAAATGGTATCCACGACCGCTGCCGATCCCACAGACACGGCGTTGGGACCGTAACGGACAAGGGGAGCCCAGGGTGCGCTGGAGCTGGATCCGGTTTCTCCATGCTGGCGATGCTGAGAAATGTGTATGTTGTGGGCATTGCGGTGGTAAACCCAGTACAGGCGGGGAAGGTTAGAGAAACGCGCGACGAAGGGGCCAGGGATATGCGATAGACGAAAGTACTGCCAGGCGTAGTATGTTATAACGAATGTGAGGATCAGGGTGAATGCTAGCACAGTCGGAGAGAAGAGCATGGAAGTCCAGAGTGACCACATATTCCCGCGGGCTTCTTTCTACCTAAGGCTATTCCAAGAGCTCATAAAGTTGATTCGAAACCAGAACTCATAAGAACTATGTCCTTCAATGGTTCAAGTGTGATCAAACTGCAAAGGCTTGACAAACTTATGGATCCGGGTTTTCCAGATTCAAAGTCCAAAGGGTTGAGCTGTGTCGGGAAATTGTTGCGCGTAGCCGAGCAGCTTTATCATCTGGTCTTCGGAGAAACAATCCCGCGTAGAGCACCTCGTGAATATGTGTGGTTGGCTGCCTGTCTTCTGACTGTCAGCATCTGACGGGTGAAAAACCTGCCGAATTCCGTCTATACACCGCGTCATTATTCCTGCTTGGCTCATTGTGCCGACAACCTACAGACAAGTAAAGCACATTTTGACGACATGCAAAATCTAACCGCCAGTCATGAAGATAAGGTCACAGTCTAAACTGTGCTTACCTAGGTGGAGCAACCTAATAGTATAGAGGCGGTATTTGGTATTAGGAGAGCTAGAAATATAGAAATAGCTACATTTGTACAAATTACATTAAGTTAATTTCTTTGAAAGTTATAACATAGTTCTATGTATATATCTGGTAGTTATGTTGTTAAATAGTAGACGGGAGTTTCGTAGTATAATTCTCATAGTTACTTGCTCTGTTTAAGAGTCTTATAGGAGGTAATTATACAGTTAAGGCATTTAGAGATAGGAAATGAAAAAGAATATAATATAAGACAGTAAATACCTAAACTTAAAATGCAACATAAAATGCAATACTAAACAGGCATAACGTTACAAATATGCAAGCAATAATCTGAGCCATTGGGAGCTGCCTCCTTACCCTCTAATAACGTAAGTCTAAATTAAACCGAGGAAATTCTCGTCGTTGAAGGAAAAAAGTATCGAGTCCAGCCAAAATAGGATTGAGACATTTTTCTCAAATGGAAAGAGATGGCTTAGGGTAGACTGTGTGTAAGATCTCATTTGCCATTGCGAATGTCGTCTACAATCTTCTCGGCCAGTGCATCTGCTCATTCAGTGGTTAGCATACACAATAATAGTGTTTGTGAAAGTGGCTTCAAAAAGCAACAGAAAAATACGCACAGATAGTAGACATGGGATGGCCAGGAGGCAAGATGGGCAGGCTCGACGCATCGACAACACGCAGGCCCTCGACCCCGCGAACCTTGGCATGGGCGTCGAGCACGGCCATCTTGTCGTCATCGGAACCCATCCTACAGGTACACGCGGCGTGGAAAATGGTGGAGAAGGTGGTTTGAATGTGGCGCCAGATCTGCTCGTCGGTCGTGACGTTTTTGCCCGGGAAGTACTCGTCGCCGATGAGGACGGCTCTCATGGCGGGCGCCTCCCATATCTGGCGTGTACGCTTAAAGGCCGCGATGGCCATCTCCTTGTCGGCGGGGTGGCTGAGCCAGTTGGGGTTGATGATGGGCGCGTCGGCCGTGTCGTTGGACTGGATGGTCACATTGCCTGTCGAGAGCGTGGCCACGAGGCCGGCTACCACCGAGGCGTACTGGTACCCATCGGTGGGCTGCAGGGTTTGAAAGTTGGAAGCGTTGCCGAAGAAGCCACCGTTGGGAAGGTATTCGACCTCGGGCCAGTCTGAGGAGAAGGTCGATTGCAGCGTCGAGATAGTGGAGTGGGTGAGGTTTTCACGAGGAAGACGCTCCCATCCTGCTAAATGATTAGTACTACTTATGTCGGGTATATGCTTTGGAAGCACCCAATGTCCATTGGAGTCAACCTACCAAGGATATCAATGCCAGGATTGGTCATAGGGCCGTTTCCTTGCGCATACTGCTGCTCAAACTCGGCCAGTCTTTCAGGGTTTCCAAAAGAAGAGCCAGTGATGAGATTGACTCTGTAAGCGGTACCGAACAAGACGTGGTCCTTCATATTCTGCCCGACACCAGGGCTGTTCTTGATGACCTCGATACCATGCTTCTGCAGCACTCTCTGGGGCCCGATTCCTGACACCATCAGGAGCTGCGGGCTCTGGAAGGCACCGGCGGAGATGATGACCTCCTTGCGGGCGCGAATGGTGTACTGAAGACCCTGCGTATCCACCAGCACGCCTGTCGCCCGTTTCTTGTCGTCAAAAAGGACCCGCTTTGCGAGGGTGTTGATGAACGTGATCAGATTGGAGCTGTGTGTGCCCAGGTGCGGGCGCAGGAAAGCTGTCTCGGAGGATTCGCGCGTGTTGTCGTCGTTCCGGATGGTGGCGAGCGGATAGGCATAGGCACCCGCGAGGGTGCCGTTTTCGAAGCCAACCTGGGGTTTGAGGCCGATGGCCTCAAATCCCTTCTCTGCCCAGCTACCGAACGCCTGCGCGAACTTGGGGTACAGAACCGAGAGAGGGCCATTCGTACCCAACCTCGACGTGTCGTATTCGGCTGTCGAGTTCGCGAACCGGTCAAACGTGCCTCCCACCGGCGGTGTAAAATTCTGGCTCCTGGTGAAGTAAGGAAAGAAGTTATCGAACATGTAGTCTGGCGAGTTGACGTGCTTGGCCATCTGGTCGTACGCCCCGCGTGTGGAGACGTGGTAGGTCATGTAGTTGCGGGCACTGCTACCTCCCAGAGTGCGGCCACGAGGATAATGAGCGCGGACATCCAGAAGGGCTTGCTGAGGTTCCGTGACGAAACCCCAGTCGACACCAGGTTGCCAGTCGTTAGTGTCCTTTCCCGTAAACCAGTTGCCAAACGCGGGGATTTCGCTGAGGTTGCCGTTGGTAAGCTCGTAGAAGCCGCCGGCTTCAATCACACCGACGCTCAGGGACTTGTTCTCGGCGAGACGAGCGGCCATCGCGAGACCGGCGTTCCCACCCCCCACCACGACATAGTCGAACTCATAGGCTTGACCGGGAATCCCAAAATCGGACCCCAAGAGACCCGTGATGGAGGAGTCTTGCGCAAACGGAGAAGCATCCACCGAGAGAGCAATCAAAAGAGCAACTGCGAGCCGATTGAGTTTGGAGGAGTGAGAAGCGCACATTTTGATGAGGAACAAAGATTCTTAGGGGACGTATATTCTTCAGCTCGGCACTCGTTCGTTATAAATCCGGTCCCTTGACAGCCAGGCGGTTTGAGAGTTGAGACTGCAGAAGATGAACCCTTTCCATTCCTCTAGATGTCGTCAACGCGTCCCTTTTATAATCACCTTGGAATACTCCCAGGCCCAAAATGTAGCTATCAGGGCTCTAGTGTCTGTTGCCTATTGCTCCCGTGCCCTGTCCCGAAAGGTATGCCTTCAGCCTTCCCTCTATGTTCCCGTGAGAGCTGTGCCGCCTTGATGACAGACCCCTGTTCACGATGACCGAGAATCTGCTGAATAATTGCATTGTTATGTGAGCACTGCCATCATTCTTCCACCTCGGCAGCGAACTGGCATCCAGAGGATTGATGGGGGCGGCTCCGTAGGCACCATTGGCTGACAACTTGGTCCGCGGTCAGGCAATATCGTCAGGCATCAGATTCCACTCGAGGCTTATCAATTCAGTCATGGATGCCTTTCGTTTTGGTTAAAGGGGGATCCTCACGAGCGTTGCAAAGGAACGGAACACTCATTAGTTTCAAGGTTAGCGAGGAACTTCTAATACAGTCAGTAAATACATCATACTGTATTCACTGAATATACATTATATGAAACGGGAAATCGACTCGTTGATCTGGATGCTAGATCAGAATATCTTTTGTGACCAGGGTAGCTAGGTATCCAAGTCTTCGCCGATCGTATTTCGAGACGCATGACATCTGCCATCCGTTCCTTGCAGAGATCTAGGCCTCCACAACCCTGTTGCACGTGCAATGAGGCTCGTGGTTGGTTGTGTGCCTGGTGAAACTCAGCCCTATACAGTACTAGCTAGGGCTGAATCTCACGGCGACCCGAGAATACGATACTCCACGTGGCTCTCCGGTGGCCGCAGCATCCGCCATGTGGACATCAGGGCGTGGACATCAGGGCTCAGTATGGCGATACCCTGTCCCTTTTCGGACCCTCCTGGAAGGGGGCGGGCTCCTTGAGACATGGTTCGGTTGAACCAGATCCGATGGGATCCGTCCCATCTGTGTGCCTTGAAATTCGAACGTGGATACTCCTGTATAGCTGGTCCCTCGTCTGTTTTCAAGTAGCGCGGCTATGAAGTCGGACCTAGTGCGTACGGGCTAGCAAAGGCGGCGATATATATGATAGTATTCTACTAAATTGCCCTAAAATGTATTAATATATGATAAATAAAATAAATGTAATTTTACGTTTTAAACCTTGAAACAAATAATTAATATATGAAAGTAGTAGTTGTTTTTCAAGCTTTTAATATAGTTATAAAAGCTGTAATACTTTCCTTTATATAATAAAAGATGCTTGAAAGCCTAGCACTTAAGATTATATTACGTAGCTGCTTAATCGTAGCTTTTAAGGTATATAAGAGTAATAAAAAAAATGAAATAGTTTACGTGGTATATTTCGATAAATAATAGCATATTTCGGGTAGGTAATTTTCCCTTTAGCTTAAGCTGTGTATAACAATTCCCTGGTGTTGAAACCTTTATGCTTCGCTTAGAACGCCACTCAGGCCATAGTCTCATGCGCAGCCGACGAGGGCGCTTCTTTGTGTCACGTTGACCATCGGTGATAGCGAAACCGCGTTCCGGAATAACCACAAAATCAGGTTGCCGTGGTCAGCTCGGTACGGAGTTATCGCGCCTTCGAGGCTCTGCCGCAGGGGCATACTTAAGTATACGGGCGCGTGGACTGGTCAAAGTTGATTTCTTCTCAAGTCCACGCTTACTTCGACTAACCATCTCTTTACAGACAAATGGGCCAGTGTCTGTCTAGGAACTCACCCTCCAACAAGTCTACTTTGTCGCCCGTACCTTCACCTGTCCATCCCACCCACCACTCAACCGGCAAATCTACCACTATGTCTTCAAGCACTTCCCTCAACGGCAAGGTCGCCATCATTACCGGCGGCTCCAAAGGCATCGGCAAAGCCACAGTCATCGCGCTGGCACGTCTGGGCGCCAGCGTCGTCATCAACTATTCCTCGGACGAGCAAGCCGCCCAGGACACCCTCGCCGAGGCGAAGAAGCTGGGCGGCCAGGCGGCCGTCGTGCGCGCTGACATCGGCACCGTGGCTGGCGTGCAGTCGCTCGTCAAGCAAACGGTTGACGCCTTCTCCAAGATTGACATCTTGGTCGCCAACGCCGGCGTGATGCCCATGAAGGACCTCGAGCACACCACGGAGGCCGACTTTGACCGCACCTTTTCCATCAACGTCAAGGGCCCCTACTTCCTCGCCCAGGCCGCCGCCCCGCACATGGCGCGCGGCTCGCACATCATCTTCCTGTCCACCACGCTGTGCACCGCCTCCACGGTCATGCCGGGCTACCTGCTCTACAACAGCACCAAGGGCGCCATCGAGCAGATGACGCGCGTCATCAGCAAGGACCTCGGCCGCAAGGGCGTGCTTGTCAACGCAGTCGCCCCGGGCCCCACTGGAACCGAACTCTTCTTCCGCGGCAAGAGCGATGAGATGCTCAAGACCATTGCTGGATTCAACCCCCAGGGTCGCATCGGCACCCCAGAGGAGATTGCCGAGTCAGTTGTCTTCCTGGCTCAGTCTTCCTGGGTCTCTGGCCAGGTCCTCCGCGCCAATGGAGGTATGGCGTAAGAAACGGCTGAAGTTGTGGAAGCAACACCTATCACAAGATCCTGAGTAGGGGCATGGGACCTGAGGACAGAGGTTCCTAGAATAGTATCAATGGAACTTGCTGTTTTATCTTCAATCGTACTTATTTTTTGCTGTCGACCACTGGCTGCTGCGCCCAACTAACTATTTGCGAAGGTTTCTTTCCATCAATTCAGTATAATCCTCACACCCAGCAACTTGTTCCAATTGTCCAGTTGCTCTACTTTTAGACTTGAGGCTCTGAAAATGGTTTACAGTCGTTTGCCCATTGCTAGGTAGTTCAACATTCATGAAATTCTGAAGTCCTGCACTTGTCACATTCATTTGACTTTAGTTTTGTCTCTTGGAGGTCAAAAAGCGTATAAAGTGCTGTGAAGTGGAGATTCACAAATGGTAATGAGACCATTGATTGAGAGTCTTTTCTTCGCCATGTAAATGAAGAGCCACTATCAACTTCTTGTACTTGGCTTCAAATCTAACTTTACTGCCATGATGAAGCTGCTTTTTCGAACCTGTCCTCAAAGCTCTCAAACCATTTCCCGACCACTGCGTTTCCCACCCCAGCCGTGATGGTTGTGTCACCACGCTCCAGCTTCTCGGCAACCTCTCCTATAAACTCCTCGATGGTCAGAGAAGCAGGGTTGTTATGCTTTTTATTGTCATTCGGGTCGATTCTTCCGCGATGCAAATCGGTTTCTACCAGAGGGGGCACGATCTCGACGACCTTGATGCCTGAACCCCGTAGCTGTACGCGTAAGGACATAGTCCAGGCGTGTAGCCAGGCTTTGGTGCCGTTGTAGACTGGGTTGATGATTTCCAGCGGGATGAATCCCAGAACGCTGGAGACGTTGATGATAGTCGCTGAGGGTCGAGTTCGGAAGTGTTCCAACAGCCCTACGGCCAAGTGCATCGGACCCATAACGTTGATTGCGATTTCCTCATCTGCCTTTGCGAGCAGTGTCGTAGGGTCATCCAGAAGGACGCGGAGAGGTTGCTGAACACCTGCATTGTTGACCAGGCAGTCCAAGTCAGGGTGGTCCTTGGTAATCTGCGCTATGAATGCTGGTATCTTTGCAGTGTCGCCGGTATCGAGGACGTAGTAACCAGCGCAAGCTTTGAGTCGCCCGCTAACGGCGGTAAGCAGGTTGGCCTCAGTGCGGCCGCAGATGATGACTTTTTTTCCCTTGGAGAGGAAGTATTCGGCAAGCGCTAGGCCTATGCCACCACCCCCACCGGTGACAAGGGCGCACTTGAATTCGAGGTTGTTGGACATCGCGCTGGCTACCTAGACTAGGTAGGTATCGGATGGGTCCGGCTCGGATTGCAAACCAACAAGACAAGTAAGCGAAACCTAGGACGTTAGGATACCGCAGGACCGCATTCTCGGCCCAAGGCCTATGAAGGTACAAGCAGGAACCATAAATAGCCTCCGAGCACTGGCTTTTGACAAGTTCATGGTACGTACAGCGTATTTTGAAGAACACCCGCAGTGGTAGGTCAAGATAATCAGGACTCATTGGCTACATTACGAGATGACCGACCGCGGGAGCAACTGTTGTGCGACTTCGAAGTGAGCACCCCATTCGCGCAAATCCGTCCACATTGACTCCCCTTAAAACCGAAAGACGACCAACAGCCGAAACACGAGATGTGGGATTTGTAATGCGAAAAATGACATCTACTCTGCAGTCAGCTTAGTTACATGGATGGTTACCTCGTAACTGCAAGATATACGCACTATTTACGGGTGGAAGTGGTGGCTGGTCAAGTGGAAATATAGCCCCTTCCTACATCTCGGGCTTAGTTTTCACGACAGCCTCAAAGAGATCGATCACTTTGCTTGTTTTCCCTTTGCAGATCTCGGGCTTACTCTACACGACAGCGCGCAAAGAGATCGATCGCTTATTTCCCCTCGACAGATCTCGGGCTTACTTTTCCCAACAGCGCGCAAAGAGACCGATCACTTTGCTGACCTGGCGGGCCCCTTTCGAGATCTCGGGCTTACTTTTCCCAACGACGCGCCAAGAAATCGATCCTACGCCTTGCTTCCAAGCCTTCCAACTTTTCACCTCGTGTATCTTGAGACCCTGCGTGGACTGTGAGTCAATCCGACACCGAGCCCCCGGGTGCCCTTTCCCCGTGCCCGCTTGTCTGGAGCGACGGCCCCAGAGAAATGCAAAAGACTAGGCTTTAAGCTTAGCAGACGACTACACTGGTCATGCAAGCTCCAGTTGGACGGGATGTTCTTACTGCTGTATGATCCTAATAGTTAGATATTCGCAGTTGTAAGTTGTGAGAAGGAACTTGAGAACTGCATCCATGTCACCTTGGAACACAATAAATCACTCTTTGAAATAAATGAAGGGCCATACTGTGTAGCCTTCGAGCCTGAAACAACCACAGTACATCCGATATGGGAAGCCACATGCAAACCAGCAAGGAGAACTCCATTCCCACGGTGGACGTGAGCGCCCTCCTTTCTTCCACGTCTTCCGAGGCCCAGCGGCGCCGGGTTGTGGACGATGTTTGCCACGCGTCCACAAAGTACGGCTTCTTCAACCTAGTCGGACATGGCATTCCCCCGCAGCAGATGAAGCAGGCGCTTGAGAGCAGCAGGCTCTTCTTTGCGCTTCCGGAAGAGAAGCGCATGGACGTCCACGTCGGAAAGGCCATGGGTCGATCGTTTAGAGGCTGGGAGCCACCGCTTATCCAGCAACACCAAGATGGGGTCCTGCCGGACACAAAGGAAGTGAGTGCCACTTCGAACTTAATAACTTGAAGGGATGGGAAGAGGCATCCTGTCCTTGACATGGAAGTTGCTGACAAGTTTCCGCTGAGAAGACATTCATTGTCGGTCGCGAGGTGCCAGTGGAGGACCCCGAGGCCGGCAGCTTCATGACAGGTCCAAATCTATGGCCAGACCTCCCCAAGGACAAGTTTGAAGACGTGGTTCTGGCATACCAGGCTCGGATGGTAGAGGTTGCCGGGCTCCTCATCCGCATTTTGGTGCAAGGCCTGCCCCAAGAGTGGGATTGCTCGCCCGATGTACTGGACGGCCTCTTGGTGGATCCAGCGATCCCCATGCGGTTCTTACACTACGGGCCCGTGGCGGAAAAAGACCCGCGCCAGTTTGGAGGTGTGTATGAATGGGCGTTCCTTCATGACCGTCTGGAGACTGCGTTCTTGTGTGCTGGCAGAGAACTGATGCAAATTTGATGGCCTAGTCGCCGCCCACACCGACTTCAGCGTCATCACCATCCTTCTACAGCAACCTGGCACGGAGGGTCTGCAAGTATGGTACCCACCCACCGAGGACTGGATACCGGTGCCCGTTGTCGAGGAGGGATTCGTCATCAACATTGGGGACCTGATGCAGAAGTACACAGCCGGATACTATCGCAGCGCCCGCCACCGCGTTGTGACCTTTAGCGAGGAGGGTAAGCATCGCTACAGCATTGCCTTCTTCTTGGATGGGAACTTGCAGTTCAAGACCAAGGCGCTAGATGGCTCGGGTGAGGAGACGAAGGTTGGTGAATATCTGCGTTCGTGCCTCTTGAATACTTTAGGGACCCGAGGTCCATTGCTGTAGTGCAAAGAAGGGGGGGGGGGTTACTTTGTCCTTATTTGACAGCCACTTTCTGAAGCGTTTTACATTCGTTTCCAATGAACAATATTCAAGTACCTTCGAAAGACACATTCGTTTCTCTGCATTGATTAGACTGTAGATGCATTGAGTAGGCGGTGATACTTCATAAAGATCATACATAGTCGTTCGTTCACTGTGTAACAGTGGCTTGGATGTCTGGGCCAATACCAAAATGACCAAATTTAACATGAAATGTGGAAGATCTACCTACTAATCTAGACTCTTCCAGCCCTCCATACCTTCTTAGTGTGACCTTGATGTGCTGCCCGGGCTACCACGAACCCGATAACACCGACCACCATTCCGAGCGCGCAGAATACCTTGAGCCAGACGTAAGGATCCCTGCTGCCGCTGTTGCGACTCCCTCCGGCTGCGACCAACACACCACCGACGGGCTGGGCAATCAGTACCGACGGAGCGACGATGAGGTAGACGGCTCCCAAGTACAGGCCCAACTTGCTCATGTCGGGACACACCTGCGCCACGAGTGTGGGCACCATGGACACGAAGGTACCGGAGCCGAAACCATACAGCGCTGCAAAGACGATTCGCCCTGCCTTGGATGGCGCGGCGATCCAAATACAGAGGACGAGTATGACAGAGAAAGAAGTAAACACGATGGTGGTATTGAAGCGCCCATACCGGTCGCCGAGCCAGCCAGGCATCACTCTTCCCACGGTACTGCGACGCCCGGAAATTTGTCAGCGAGGGCAAACAGGAGCGTAAAGAAAACGAGGTAGCGCATAGGCGACATACCTTGTGGAGCTCAGAATGATGAGTAGGTTATTGGCTGCTTGATCGCCGTCACCGGCATCTTGGGCCTCGACGACAAGGTAGTTGTAGGGAATGAAGACCCCCAGGAAGTAGAAGAAGCAAGCCAAAGCAAGGGTGAAGACGGGTCCAGACCGGAGAAGCGAGACCGGGACTAGCTGCGACAGACGGAAGGGGACAGGAGAAGGACCGGCTGCCCGCTGTGGCCGGCGCGATGTGGTGGCAATGGCCACAAGCAGGAGAACAAAGTAGGTCAGGGCGACAGCACGCATGGTCCAGGGGAAGCCGATGCGATCAAAGAGGACGGGGATGACAGCAGTGCCAAGAACAGCGCCCAAGGCGCTCCCAGCACTGACGACGCCGAGGGCGAGCCCCCTCCGGGCTCGAAACCAGGTGCCTACGGCTGTCGTACCGGCGACAAAAATTGCGCCTGTCCCCATGGCACTCACCACGCTCTGACAGGCCAAGAATTGGGCATAGGTACGACAGCTGGCGAGGCCGAGGAGGCCGCCGACATGCAGCACGGTGCCGATGATGAGAAGCACGGTGGGACCGAGGCGGTCGAACAGGCCACCAAAGACGGGAACGCCAAGGAAGAGCAGAAAGGTCTCGGTGGAGGGAATCCAGCCGATGTCGCTGGCGCTGTAGTCTCGCAGCTGATGGGTGGCGTAGTAGGCTTGGAAGATGCCAATGCAGGTGATCCATCCGAAGGACACGAAGAGGCAGGCAAAGCCGCCAACGACCGCCAGCCAGCCGCGTGGTGAGGTGTCGAGAGGGGGGAGGCCATCGTCATCGCCAGCTGGAGGGCGGCTGGGAGCGGTGTGAGGCAGACGCAGCCCGTCAGCTTTGTCCCTGTCGACATGCACGTGGGTGTCGACATGCACGTGGGGACGAGGCTCTCGCATCTCGCCGGACGGGGTCGAGTTGGAGAGCGATCGGGACGATTCCGATTTGGTTTCCATGTGGATGTGCTTGCGGGTCGACGATCGGTCTGGGAAATGGACACCGGCAAGGTATGTGAGCATGCGAGGGAAAATGCAGGTGGTGTTGCGTTGGTTCACCTTACCGGCAGAATCGAGTCTAGAGTTCCAAAGTAATCAACCGAAAGTAATCAACTGAAAGTAATCAATTGCGCTTTCTGCGATTCGTTGTATTCACAATCATCCAGTGTTGGCCGAGAATGCATACGATCGCAATTACACTTATATGTATTCTTGGCGATTGCGTTCCAGTCGGATTTAACAAACGCGTCTGTCTGACTAGAGGGTGTCAATGAAAATAATGACCTCCCTGCTCAATGTATCTCCCGTCGCGCTCGGCGTTTGGCCATATTCCCGTACAACAACGCCTCGTTTCACTGCAGGAGGTATGTATAGTACCTATTGCATTAGTGTGGCGGACTTTTGTGCAGTCAGTGCGTATTACAGTACGCCTATACGAGGCCCAAAGGGAGCCGCGATGGACCACAAGGTTCCTTGAACCTACGTAAGCAGGCTGGCTCTATTCTTCAAACCAGTATACATGAAGGGCTGTATAAGGCTGGACTGTTAAGTGATGATAGTTAGTTCTTATGAACAAATAAACCTTAAAGGACTTACAAGAATACATAGCTTAATAAATTAGGCTTCATATTTATATAGGTATTCAATTTCTTCCATATTTAATATATATAATCTTTTTAATTCGTTTTCCTACAATCTAAACATAACTTAACATTTGTTAGTATATGGACTATCATGTAAGCAGCTTGAAAATTAGATCTTGATATGCAGTACTTGTAACACTTCCCAAAATGAAGCATTGTCTCACATCAGCCGGGCTGACAAATAGGGTTCCTTGAAGGAGGAGGGCTGCGTATCCCTTAGGCAGCAACATGCATATGGCATGTGAGATCACAAATAATTGCACACAGCCTTATCACATTTGATGGATGCACAAAGATATATCACACACTTGGCCAAGGTAACTACAGCTTCGAGCAAATAGTACCTTTACACAGTCCGGATTGTACCCAGGTCAGGATTACTAATGTAGGTGGAGCAAGTAGACTTTGTATTGCCCTTGTCAAAGTCTCAAGTCGGGGCTGATTGCATACTATTCAAATCAGTTGCATCAATCACCTTTCCATATGCACGCATATGAACCTTGGAAGCGATGAACAGTATTACCTGTGACGGTACTTGCTCCTCTCTTGACTCAACCAAGAGTTCAGACGTGGTCGTAAGAACGAGGTTAGAAACGAGGCCTTTCTGCGAACAACTACATGAAACGGAGTTGGCATGGACTAGAATTTACGACCGTAAAACATCACAATTGGATGTACGGGGGTACATGCTGCCATTGTACTACGGAGTACACACCAGACAAGGTGGTTGAGGCAAGGTTGAAGACGTCTCCACGTACGTGCATATGACCCTGGAAATGGCATCAGCCGTGGGATGGGCTTCCCCCGTGAGATGAGTGCTGGTTTGAACTCTACCAGATATAAGGAGAGGTTCAGACGGTGCCAGCGAATAATAATGACCTGCCAGCTCGAGGTCATTCAATTATCCTTGACACCAACAGCATGAGCCTGGTCCAAGACCACAGTGGTCCTATTCGAAGCCCAAGCAGTGACGGCTCGCAACCCGGAGTCTCCTCTCAAAGTCATATGCGGCAGGATCAAGCCCAGGCCCAGCCACAGCAACCCAGACTTGGAGCGGCCTGCGACGAGTGTCGCCGGAGGAAGCTGCGATGCGACCGTCGGAAACCTCTGTGCGGGATCTGTGAAGCCTCACGTATTCCCTGCGTTGTTCCCGTGGAAAGACCGGCGCGAGGCCCGAAACGAGGATATCTCAAGTCACTGCAGGCGAGAATTGGTAGGTACCGTGGTAGTGTGACAAACCAACCCCAACTGTAGTCCAGTCCACTAACCGGTGACCGGATATACTTTCCCTAGCTGACCTCGAAAACGCTCTCCACCAACAACGCAGAGCTTTGCCCAACCCTCCAGCAGCCGAGCATGATCAGGGCAACGCCGTCAACGGCAATACCCCCTCGGAAATGACGACTATAGCTGAGTTTGGCATGAATGATCTAACATACCAGAGCTGGAACGGCAATCTGCTCCCATGGAATCTGGAGGATGCCATACCAATAGCCACTCAGCTTAACGATAAGGCATTGCTGTCTGTAACAGACATTCAAGAGGGCTGGTTTTCCCAGCCAGGGCCACTTGGCTCTGATCCTCAACACGCGCCTCCTCATACTCTACATTTTGAGAGCGATAGCAGCACATCTGTAGGCGGTACAGCTCTGGACTCGGCGGTCATGTCCTTAGGTAGCTGCCCGCAAACGCCCGCCAGCGCCCATACCCATGAGAATTCAAGACAATCAGGCCCAGTCTCGACCGAGGTCCTCATCTCGAGTTTGCAACAGTCTGACCTGTGAGTATGTGTCCGAAGAAATACGTTGAGTGGTCTGGACACTAAGTATGGGTGTGCCTTCAGCGACCAGTTGTATATCGACAGGATACAGATTTTTATCCCCATCGGAAACCATAGTCTCAATCAAACCATACCGTCAAGTTCAACTAGTTTGAATTCTTGTGCGGTGAGCGCGGCTCATACTGCCCTGCGCTATGCGATGTGGACGTTGGCAGCCTCAGCATCCCCCACTTACTCAGCACTGCGTGGCTCGCTTTACGACCGGGCCAGGCGTGCCATTGAAGAATTCGACGACGGCGGCCTTTCGCATCCCAGGGAAGGTGTCTGTGAGGCTGAAGCTGTACAAGCGTGGCTGCTCATAGCTATCCACGAGCTCATGACCGTCAGTTTCCGCCGCGCTTGGGTCAGCGTCGGGCGTGCTTTTCGTCTCATACAGCTTGATTCCGCATGGGCCGTGGATAAAGAAATCAATGGAATGCCTCCTGCTGCTCCTTCTGACAACTCGAGCCTGGATAATTGGATCAAAGCTGAGCAAAGGAGGAAGACATACTGGTTTGCCTATTGCTTGGATCGCTTCATGAGCTTGCAGACGGGTTCGTCCCCGACACTCGGCGAAGATGTACAGAGCATACGTTTTCCTTCCATTCAACAAACCCTTCTTCGTCTTACTTTACCCTGCGACAGCACACTGACCTAGTCAGCACAGATGCCCGTGAGACTTCCCTGTCCCGAGTCTGTTTTCCAGTACGGCCAGCCCACTCCCATGGGCTTCCTGCTGACCGCCACCACAATGTCCACGACTTCTACTTCCGTGCCCCAAGGCCTCTCGAGCGGGAGTGCCAGCACCCCAACAACACCGCTAGGAGAGTGTATCGTCGTAGCCACAGTAATTGGCCAAGCCGTTTCGCACCGCCGACAGGCTACGTTCGCCCAAGTCCTTATCTCCACCGGGTCCGCAAGTGGGGAGGCAAGCATGATGAACGCTGGTGTTGATTCGTCCACGACCACGTCCTTTTGCTTGCGAGAGGCGTTTTGGGAACGGCATGTCGAGCTTGATGCGCTGGTCACCAACCATACGAGAGTCTTCACCAGTCGCTATCCTCCTGGTGTACGCGACCGGGATCCTATGCTGATATTCCTGGCAATGATGTGGCACGTGGTTGAGGTTCACCTGTGTTACACGGCCGAGAAGATAGCTCCAGCGCTTGGTCGTGGCCTCAACCATACTGAGCCCAGTCTGTGCGCCAATTCTACCCTAAAGGTTGAGAGCGCTGTTCATGAGATTATAGGGTTAATCACTAGCTTGTCTAAGTTGAATAACTGGAAGGTAAGTAAGGCATACCAAGAGGCTCCAAGCACGATTCCATAATATAACAAATGAGCATTCTGCTAATGATTCGGAACCCCTTACCCTAGGTTCATCCACTTATTACCATTCCTTTAAGGCAATGCTCCGAGCTTCTTGCGCCTTGGCCCAAACTCATAGAAGCTTTCGAAAGAAAGCTTACCAAGGCTATGCAAAACACATATATTCCTGGGTTCTCTATACAGAAAAATACAGGAAAAGATATACTAAGATAGATAATAAGCCAAAGTTATATATCGATTTTTAAAATAAATAAAACCCTAAAATAAAGAATATTTATCAAGATTAAAGCTTTTTATAAAATATAGTTAAGGTATATATTATTTAAAACTTTTTTCCGTTTAAAGAAAGAAGTAATAATATAATTCTAGCAGGAGTAGTAATTACTTTTTTTGTTAGAAAAACTTTCTGTACGCGTATAGGGCGTTCGTCGGATGAGTAAAACGAATAGATTCTAAGTTGCACTACGAAGGAAAGAGACTAAGATCCTTCCCTCTAGGGCCCTCGAAGGCCCTGCTTAAGTAGCCCTAGAAGTGCTTAACTAAGCGAATGACTAACAGACTAACAGGCCGATTCGTACGAACTAAATTTATTCCAACAGTAAGACCGTTTCTTTCCTTTACTACCATTGCCAGCGCCCAGGCACTTCCGGTACGGTACGTAATAATCCTAAACGCCAGGATTGTGCTAGCCAGACTAATATGGACAGACATAGACTTCTTCAGGCTAGGGCACAGCTCAGCCCATTACACTAATATATATAGAGAATTTAGTCTTTAAGGGTAAAAGTCTTTATTAAGGCTTTTTTTTCTTAAAGAAGAGTATAGGCTTAATTATAAAAGGTAGTTAAGCTATTAGTTTAAAGCTTAGCTAATAAGGCTTTATATTATTAAGTAGATTCCTTTTCGAATAATATTTATTCCTTATTAATAGGGTTATAAATATATATAGCAAATTAAGAGATAAAGGTAGTATTTTGAAATTTAAGTAAAAAG
>MUZH01003807.1:0-24765 GCA_003012965.1 Juglanconis oblonga
CATTCTACCCTTCTACCCTTCTCCCTCTCTGATTCATCCTCAAGCAAGCTCGTATTTTCCTCAATCCCATCCGTCTAGGTATATACCGATTCCTACTCTCCTCTATTTCATTCATCCATCCCATACGTCCAACCAACAGAATCCTGTACACCATATCGCTCGCTCGATACCCACGCACCGTGTGTAAATGCTTCCAGAAAGAACTCGCCCTTTCCTTCCATGCAGCTTTCGTTCCGAGACAAGGGAAAAAACAGAAAAACAGGCAATGACACGAAAGAAAATACAAGGAGAATGGGAGACCTTTTTCTTCATGAGGCATTAAAGTGGGTATCTTGGAGCAAGAACAACCAAGCAGGCCGCAAAAAAAGAAAAGAAAATAATAAAAAAATAAAAAAAAGAGAAAAAAATAAAAAATAAAAAGACACCCATGGAAACAAAACAACCACTAAGAAAAGAGAATGCTCATGTCGGATGACAAGACATTCTTACCATCGGCAGGAGCGCTCAGGCTGCCACTTCCGAGGTCGTACGCATCGACGAAACTGATGCCATCAGATAGAAGGTTCTCGGCCCTCTGCTGATATCGGCCGAGGTGATAGAGAAGCGCGAGATCCACAATACTGTGCAGTGACAACGTTTGCCTGGACCGCTCTGGCTGCCGATGAGAGGAGAGTGGCACGGAGGGGGCTGCTAGAGGGAGGCTTTCGGAGGGGTGTTGGCATCGTCGACGGTGGCGCGGAGCCATCTGCTGGTGTTGGCAGAAAAGATCTGCTGATCTCCCGTAGCAGTCGGGGCAAGGGAGAGGTATTGTCTGAGAAGAGAATGGGGGGCATATGCAACCCCTGAGGTCTCCACTCCATCTGTTTGTGCCTCGTCTGGTGCCTTCTAAGAGTAGGTCGAGGCGATGCCCCTGCGGACCTTCGCAGGGTGTCCGGTGCAGATGCAGAAAGCGGGCAGCGTCTGTCCACAAACAACGGTTAGCACTTTGCCCCAGTCATGATTTTTCGTCTTCAGTTAGAAGGGAGAAGCACACCCTGGACACCAAACTCCCCGCCCCGACCGTCGTTCCTTTGCCAATCTTCACACCGCCCAAGATAGTCACGCTGCCGCCAACGAACACATCATCCTCGATAATGATAGGCTTTCCCTGACACGCACCGCGAGCGCCCTGCCTCCTCCTAGGGTCCGTCGTCATCGTGGTCGTATAGAAGCTCACATTGGGGCCGATGACCACGTTGTTCCCGATCTTCACCTCGCACGCGTCCAGCACCGTGCAGTTCCTCCCGATCACCGTGTCGTTGCCGATCTGGATGTTGTATCCGTAGTCGCAGGTAAACGGCGCCTCAACCACAACGTTCTCACCCAGACGCCCCGCGTGCGTGACGGGCGATGTCAGTGTTGGGCTGATCTGGACAGGCGCCTTGGGCTGCAGGACCTCCTGGAACAGACGCGCACGCTCACTAGGTGACACACCATTGTTCGGATTCATGCTGTTGTTGAACCGACAAAGCGCGGCGTAGCACCGCTCGCGCTCTAGCACGAGCTCCTTCTCGAACGGGAAGAACGACCGCCCCGCGAGCATCTCGTCCTTCTCGCGGCGGCCGGAGCCCGACGAGGGGAATTGCGAGGTGTGTGAGAGGGCGAGCTGTGCTGTCGTCTGCGCTACGCTGCTGGACTGCGGCGTGCTGATCGGGCTGTTGGTTGCAGTGGCGTGCATGATGTTGATGTGTGGGAGGGTGGTGCTCTGCGGTGTCATGTCTGGCTCGGTGCGCGTGAGGTCGTGCAAGGGTGGCACACGCTGATACTCCTTGGGTCCGCTGCGCTCTGGGAAGGGTACCGGTGCGGCGCTGACGGGGGTCGGGAAGACGTTAGCGGACGTGTACTGGGTAGAGAGTGCTGACAGCTTTTTGTTGTTGTTACTGGTGGTGGTGGTGGTGTTGTTGTTGTTGTTGTTTTCTGGGCTTGTGACTGATGCGCTAGGAAGAGTCGACGCAGTCGGCCTGTCGTCCTCGGTAAATATGGGCCGGCCCTGGGGCGGCTCGATCCTGAGTGGCTGGCCACGATAGGATGGGAGGGGCTCTCGCTTCTGCTGGCTCAGGGGAGGTTGCTGACTGGGAAAGGGCGCTTGCTGCGGCATTCCATACGCGCCTGGCGGTTTGTAATTCGGGTCCTTGGATTCAATCTGGATTGCCTGCACCTTGTTCTCTGGCTTCAGCCATGCTCCCCTCTGTGGTGGATATCCCTCGCAGACGAAGCCGCCCTTGAGACAATTGCTACCTGTGATGGAAGTTAGCTTCGCCTCCTGTGCCACCCATGGGCAGGTCCACTTACACTCAGGTTTGGCCTCGTCACACTTCTTCTTCCGCCTACGGCACGTCATGCAACCCGTCTTGGTCCTGTTGCTGAAGTTGCGTTTCCTCTTTTTCGGATCGGACTGAGGTCCACCACTTCTGCGCTCAGGTGTGTACTGGCTGTAACTATCCCCATCAGGACTTGTCTGCGGGTAGTCCTGCTCCGTAGCCCTCCTCAACGCCTCGCCCATCTGCTCCTCTGTCTGAGCTGAGTCTGGTACAGCAGATGCTGGCTGGCTGTACGGATGCCTGTCGTCGCGGCTCTCATGCGGAGGATACCACGACTCACGGTCTCGCTCTCGTTCCCGATGCTCATCGCCATACGATTGATAGTCCCGCTCTCGCTCATAGGGATCTCTTTCCCTGGACTCGGTGAGATATGGTCGTTCCGGACGAGTCTCTTCTGGGTGTCGTTGCGGCTGCAGTCCGTCTCCTCGTGCCTCGTCCATAGATTCGTCTGACCTTTTCCGCTTGTGCGAGTTTTCAGTCTCCGCATAATTCGCGGACGAGTAACCAGGTCGGTCGGACCTCATCCCCTCCGCAGCCCCACGTTCACGTTCCCCATGCGTTGGCGAGGCGTCCCTTGGCGGCTGGTCTCCGGGCTGTTGGTCCCCACTCGGCGGCACGAGCGGCGCAGAACCGTTGGTGGCCTCCGCAGAACTGGTATGATTCAGCGCGCTGTTCACGTCCGAGGTGGTGGCCTTCGGTGAGCTCCCGTTCGTAGCGGTGAAAGTTGACATCTTGATTCAAGCCGTGGTGCGCCGGCCGGTCAGCGCATCAAGACAATATAATTGTGAGTCGCAGCGTTGGCGGGCAGGTGAGACCGTCTGCGATGCACTAGACACGAAGGAGGCGGTCGAAAGCTCTGCCCGCGACGCGCAGTGAAAGTCGTACCGATATCCTTCGTGGTAATGCAATGCCCCCAGAACGGCCAGTCACGACAAGGCGTGAGTGATATCGGAGCGCGCCACACAAGGAGAACACACACAAGAAGTCGAGACCCGGAGGCGAGACCCGGAGTCGCGACTCTTGAGTTCGGTCCAAAATCCACAGGCTGGTGGTGAGTAGAAGTTTTCCTGGGGCGGTCCCCGAGAATCCTCGTCCTCGGTAAGCGCCGGTAGCGTCGGCCTCGCGGCGAGTGGTCGGCTGTCTTCCGAATCCCAAATTTGTGTGCGCCGAGGCGAAGGAGGAAGGCAAAATGCGAGGATGGACAATAATCAATATGTCAGTTCGCGCGGCAAGATGATCGCCGGAAGCGATTTTCGTTCAAGTTGGTAGACTGGAATGAACAGAGAAGATTCTTGATCAACCTCGCCTCGAGTGAGATGAAGATGTTTGGATGGTTCAGCGCGACTAATGTGTGATCAGCGAAAGAGGCGGGGGGTGGAGGACAGGACCAGGGTCTGGGTGTTGGGTTGGCGCCACAGCTAGACGCAGAGGAAGGGATGAGGGCTCGGGAGATGCATGAGCAAGAGGTACCTACCAGGGCACGTCTGGACCTCCCAATGTACTCCGTACCTTCGGGGACCAGGGCAGGTCCTCAAGGTTGTTGCGACTTCCGGCTGATCAGCGACTGCGCCGCCCTTGCTCGGTCAGACTCGAAGCAATAGTAAAGCCGACGGCGATTTGTGTTGGGCTCAAGGTATAGTGACAGCCCTCTTTGATATTGGTCAACTGACTGTCCGACAAGACGAGAACATTAGCACACCGTGTCTCGAGCATCAACGGCCAGAAGGCGGCGGAGCATGAGACGAACTACGGAGCTCATGGAGCCTTTTTCGTGTTCAACAAGGGGTCTTGGTATATATCGGCGCAAGACGAGCGAGCCGAGCGGCACGCAGACGTGGACAGTCGCGCGGGTAAGACACGACGTCAATATTTGCACGTCTACGCCAGACAGCGCGCCAACTTGGCTTGCTTGGAATGTTGGACTCTGGCCCCAGAGACAAGCATCCAAACAGACGTTGAGAAGCGAGGGCGGTGCGGACGCATGACACGGCAGGGCCACAGCAAGAACTAACTGCATGGCCGGGTTTGGTGATGCGAGCAAGTATGTATCACCAGACGGTCCATTTGGCTCTGCCTGTCGCTAGCGATAGGACAAGACGTGCAGGGTGTGGTGACGCATGGGACTTAGGAGGTAGGATAGGATGGGATGGGATGGTCGCCGTCGGTACCAGCGTCGGTACCAGTGTCGGGGAGGGTACGGAGAGGTTCTAGAGAGCTGCAGGGGAGGACTGCAGAGTGTGATCGGGATTCTGGCTTGGACGATTTGCGCCCAGCCAGATCCCCAAACCCTAAATTGAAGATTTGGCGGTGGCCACGGCATGGCGGGAATGCGTCACAAATCAAGGGTGGTATGAGGATGTTTGTGTGAGACGTCACTGAGAGGAAGAGAGGTGAACTCACTCATGCAGAAAGACCTGGGCTCGGACAGGTGAGGCTCAGGCACGGTTGTCGTTCCGTTCTGTATTGGACGTCGTCGCCCTCGATGTGGGTCGGCACCCAGAAGCAAGGTGATGAGATGCGAGAAATCTGCAGATCAAATCAAGGAGGAGGTGGCCGGTCGAGGTCCGATAGGATGAGCTGGTGACACCTCTTCTCACTGGACGTCGCCTCCGTCTCGATGCGCCTCGGCTTGAGGCGTCGCGCGTCTTCCGTGCGGCAGTCCGAAGCTTGCGGTTCGTTTGCGCTTGGTACCCCGCGCGGATCGTTGTCTCGGCTGCCGTCTTTGCTCTCCTGATGGGAAAAAGACGAGTTGTTCGAAGCTGGCTCGGAGACGGAGGGTGAAGCGAGGGAGCTTGGGGAGCTTGCGGAGCTTGGGGAGCTTGGGGAGCTTGGGGGGCTCAAGGTTGGGGCTCTAGAATGCGGGCGCTTGCGCTTGGACACTGCCGCGGCCGCGCGATTATTTTCGAGAGGCGTCTGTCGCGGAACAGAGATGACTATGAAATCAGAGTGCCGTCGATCCTCGGTTTCGCGAACAAGACGATCTTGAGAAACGGGGGTGCGCCGCGGAATCCTTCCCTCCGGAGACTTTGAAATAAGCTGCTGTCGGCTTTGGTGTTTGCCTCGCTGCAAGTTCTACACCATCAAGCAATGCAACTGCCTCATTGCCCTGCAGCGGCCCAAACAGGTTTGATAGGAATGCGTGCTCTGCCGATTTCTCCACGGTTTGGGTTTGGTGCTGCCGCACGTCCGTTGTTTGCACGGCGCGGACACCGGTGGAGGAGAAGAAGAATGAGAAACAGGAGACGATCTTCGAAGAGGTGGGTGGAGTGCAGGTGTGTGCAGGTGTGCGCAGGTGTGCGCAGGTGTGTAGCTCTCGGGTCCTTCTCATGAGGTAGCAACGGTGCAACACAAGGCACAGGATCAGCTAAATCACTCCCACGTTCCCGCTGCAGTGCTGGTTCGTCACCGGTGGTTGCCCATCGGTGGTTGCGTTGTGTCCTAACAGCAGCTTCAAGGGAGAAAGTGTTGTGTGCCAGGGTGGCGGAGTCGCGCGAGGTGTGATGAGATAATGAGATACCTGCGCAGGTCCGCGAAGGGAAGGGTCGAGAAAAATAAAAGGTTCAAATCGGAACCCGGGCGTGCAGGTGATAAGGCGGCGGAGGAAGGATTGCTGCTTGCCCACAGCTTGTTGAGGAAAATTCAGAGTGCGGCGCCAAAAACAGAGCACAGGCAATGCATGCGTACACCGACTCTGGTCTCCGTGGGTGAGGCGGCCTCGGCGGCCCCAGGCGAGGATCTGGCAGCCAAACGAAGGAGCGCGGGCAACTGCAACCAGCGGATGATGTGGATATGTTCTGGCGTATGACCTTGATACACTGTTGGGTAGCAGAAATCAGAGGGCATATTCCATATGATGCGCCATCGTCACAGCGATGGTCGGCGAGCGGGCACCAGGGCAGGTCCTGGGTTGTACAGGTACAAATCGAATCGTTTCGATACTCGCAGGGCATCGCTAACCCCGGAACAGCTCCAATATTAGGCGGCATGGCGCTTGTCGTACAGCGGCCAAATGTATCAATACCCGTCAACCTATTCGTGCGGTACCGAGGTACATCTCCACAGAATCTTCCTGGAAAACCAGGGAAGATGCCGACCCCTGTCCGCAGTGTGGTGCTATGGTAATTAGGATGGACATGCCTAGCCAGCCGGCATGGCTCAGTATCATCCCCAGCTCATATCAAATCACGTTTCCAAGAGCGCCCGTCGTCGCCGGAGTAGTTCGTGCCAAAGCGATGGGTCGGCCTGGTACATCCGCTGCCTGGTCTTCGATCCGACGGAGCACATCTGGCCAGGGACAGGGCGTCCAGGGACAGGGCTTCCAGGGACAAAGAGATGCTTAGACGTAAGCAGGGCTAGCCCTTCTCGATAGTCGCAGCCGCGGGTTCACGATTATCCATTTGACGTCTCGAAAAGCGGTGGGACTTTGTCAGCGACATCATGCGCGCCGTCCGCCGCTGGACTCATCCTGCCAGCGACGAAACAAGGTTTGGTTGGACAGGCGCGGCGCTGCGCTGCCGAGGAAGGGCTGCTCAGTTCCACGAGACGAGCGGCCCTCGGAGAGACCCGACCAGGAGGGGATTCAAGGCATCTCTGCGGCACAGTCAGCGTGATTTGGATCGTGGTGATGGCCAGCGAAGCTTGAGATGCCACCATCACGAAGCCAAGAAATGGACATCGTCCATCCGCCGGCATAGTATGTACTGTCTGCCAGCGCCCACCAAGAGCATCCGGATCAGCAATGCACGTTGGTCCTCATTCTCGGTGACTGCTGCTACACTGGAGGCGGGAGGGCACGCAAATGCAATCCAACCGATTTGCAGACATGATCGAGCATGCCACGCCACAGTCTCACAGGACCTTCCCCATGCGGGAATTTGAACGTTGCACCGGGTCGGCTCCAAAGGCGCGATCATGTAAATGGAACGGCCGGACAATGGCTTCGTTCTATGCTGAACTTTGATTTCCGCTTTCCGCCCCTGGGCTCGCGCTTACAGGACCTCCCGATGTTTCAAGCGAGGCGAGGGCAGGGAACGCTTGTTCCTCATCATTAAGGTTCCGGTCTGCCGTCTCCGCAGCGCGATGCGGGCATGCATCCACAACGTTATCCATAGAACCATAGCACCTTGTACTGCCATGTGAGTTGCGCTTGTTGTGCCAGGCTTCGGCAAGTTTGACAAACAGGTTGCCTCACTTCTTCATGCCCCACTGTCACTGTCTTGGGCATCGGGGCCAGGAAAGGGTAGGTACAAGGTAGCTAGGTCTGATCTGTATCACGGCATGCTTAGTATGGTGTGTAAAAAGGCTGTTGGATCCCCACGGGTGCCACGGGTGCCACGGGTGTCACGGCAGCCAGGGAGTTTTTGGGGTGATCTGTATAGCAATGACGTTGAGCATAACATCAGAAGGAAGCTTGGGTGGCCTTGCGCAGACCAAAGTCTAGACGTGAAAGATGAGCCGCGGTGCCAAGCGGGCCTGAAGTCCTGAAGTCCTGAAGTCCTGACCCGCATGAAACGCCCTCGTCCCGTTGGTGACGGGCAGCGGATTTCCCATGCGATTGGAAGGCAGGGGCCGCGCCGTCGAGTGGACGCATTACAAGCAGATCGATTTCGGCTCATCTGCTGGAAATAGCATGGTCCAGAGACAAAGGGCCGAAGACAAGGAGTACTTGGTACCAGGCCGAATAAACGACCCCCTAGACAGGTACCTTCTTGATCCACCGATGCAGGTGCTATACTGTTTACGGCATAACCACCACCTCTAGGTCCACAGATACAAGTCTATTCGAGTGGAGTCTTCAGTGCATTGGCCACTGAATACCTAACTAGGAGCCCGTTTATTACCCCTCCCACTAAGTACTGCCGCGGAACCACGCGAACCTGTCCGTTCGGAAACACAGAGCCGGGCCCAATGACTTTGTCGGCGACGGGGACTGCAAGAGTTCCTAGCGCGGCTGCGGGAGTTCGTGTCGGGTGATCCTAGTGACTGGAGGTTTGGATTTCTCCGCAACTCATGGCATCCCCGTCCGGTCGCGTCTATGGCGTGAAGCTAGAGACTCGTACGGAGTGTCTCTGCGAGTGTCTCGTGTGCGCGCAAGACCGAGATCGTCACGAGAGGCTCGTATTGTCCCTGAGTGTCTGTCAGCCGCCAGACGGCGGCTGTGCAGGATTACCCGCAGCTGAAAGGTGAGAAGCGATCGTCCACCTCGCTTGGGGCCAAGACGCGGCTATCCTTGGAGAGAGCTGTCTTGGGACGACAATCTGCACATTCTACCGAAGCCATCCGTCGTGATGACGACCACCAGGTCAAAGGATTTGCTGGCACCGAAACTATCAAGCGGGCGACAGGCGCTTGAACTTCCTGCGACCGCCTGGATTCTGGGACAGCGGTCAAGCGATCAAGAGTAAAGTTCGGACTGCTAAATTATGACGGCCTTAGTTCAGCGGGCTGTTCGAATCTTCTGTGGACCAAGACAGGACTCGATGCAGCGCTGAGGTCTGTGTCCTCGGGGATCATGAAACAGAACGTAGCTCGCCAGGCCCAGCCCGAGCCTGTAATATTTTTAGCAACGCATTCCCGACATCACTCGACTCTTTAATGGCGTCCCAAGCGCTTGCGTGCATTTCGTTCCCAGCACCGCTTTCGTGGAGCTATTCTGTTCTGAAAGTCTCATTGTGGGCACCTCAGAACCAAATTGCAAGTCTGGGTCTTCGCAGGCTTGCCAAAATGGGGAATACCTACATGGGTTTACCGCCACTGCCGGTGGGTCTCTCCATGACGAGAAAAAAGATTAAGCGGCCGTATGGTTATCATTGGCCAAAACAGGAGGTTATGCTAACCAATGGCAGCCCAGAGAGGAACAGAAAGAGACGAGAGAAACCCAATTTGCTCTGCTAGCTGTACCGGGGGAGATTGGACGCGACCGAGGTGTGCTACCAATCTTAGAACGATGTCACTCGAGGGCGAGAAAGTTGAGGCGATACAAACGAGAGTCTGACTCTGTTGCAACATGGTGTGATGACTTCCGGACCCTGGCTGCATTTCGGCGGTACACCCGCGTTAGTGTTCACTTTGACGAGTCGCTTATCGCGATCCGCCGAAGTCTTGTTGGCTGTCTGTCAGCTGCAGACGACGCCTTCATTCGCTTGTGCCACACCGGACTGGGAGCTCAGAACCGGGACCAAGGCGAAGAACCATAATGCGTGGGTATTACTAATGGCGCACTTTGCTTATGAACATCGAATGTGTGTGGGGAATTTGCGGTCTGGTTAACCACCCTCGTCGTCGTCGGGTGACATCGCAGGTGCGCTCGGCCTCGCAAGCTTGTCAAACAAACTGCGTAGGCTGCCTAGAGTCAATGATCACCACCTGTCCGATCCCACAGATACGACTGTGACCAGAATGGACCAACTGAGAGGAGTGATCAGGATCCCCGCCCTCGCACGGCAGGGCCCGACTGCCTCAGAGCTCCTACAAGATCGCATCGGGATCGTCAATATCGTGAGGGTACCGAGTCTGAACGGCGCTTCTTTCCCCAGATCTGACGATGTACTGCTGACTGGTCACCAGCACACTGCCGTGTCACCGTCCGGATCATCTCCTGCGACAAACAAACTGAAAGCTGAGTTGCTAGATATGCGCAACGCGCTGACGACTGGACCGAGAAGCGACTGCCGATAGCGCTGCGGGTCTCTTTGCTCCTTAACTAGGGCTTACGCCGCGGCAGCGGTCGGCAGACAGATAGCGCGGCAGCATTTAACGCAAAGACAGATGTCATGACTGTTTTCGCTCCTCCCGTGCTGGGCTGGCTGGGTATGTATGGAATGATGGTCCCATGCATATTGGAAACGCTGTAACGTTGAATAGTGGGCCCTATTGGACCCAACTTCTTAGTGTCCGAGGTCGGACACAACAGAGCTTAGTGATGTTCATGGACTAGATGCCCTGAGCCAGGCGTGCGTACGTTGAAATCTGGAAATGAAAGGGTTCAGCATCCAGGATTCTCTACGGGGGTCACGTCCACTTCACATGGCGACGAGAATGGGAAGCAAGCCTTTTGACTGGACCAAATCCAAGATAGTGGTATCAGGTGATACATATCGGTGATGAGGTCTGTGCCGGCCTTGCCATGGTGCCCCGGAGGCTGATTCCCCTTCAACGAGATTCGTAGAGTGCGTGGAGGCCTTTGGATATTTCCAAGTTTGGACAGCCGGCCGAACGGATAGCCCGATGATTGGTACGAAAAACCAACAGTAAGATCCATCCCGAGCTTCTGGGACACTGGGCAAGTTGACACGGATGGGACATGTTCTTCTCGGAGGATCAGTTCAAGAGCGGGACCGGGAAACCCGGTGCCTCACCGAGATCGTGTTGGGGCGTTGGTGATTCATGTCGCAGGCCAGATGCGTGTGAAGGTTGGTGCTGCGTTCTGCATGGCTGCGGCGCAGGATGAGATGTCATCTCAAGGTTGGTTGTTGAAGATGGAGATGGAGATGGAGGTGGAGATGGGGGACTTTTGGAATTCGCATCTCGACCCAGAAGCCGCCGGGTCTAGACGTCGGCTGAGTCATCACCTGCTTAGTTAGTCGCATCCCCTGAAAGTCACCAACCCCTCCCCCTTTCGATGCGGCTCGACATCGACGATGACCCCTTTTCACAGAGAGTGTGTACAAATTCCGTGAGCAATGTATCCGTTCCCCTTCCCAGAGTGTGCTGCTCTTTGCTGACCAAGTGCAGGCTCTCCTGGGCGCTCACCGTGTCGCAAGCCGCAACGGCCAGGCACAGACAAATCAGGGGCAGCCAAATAGCCGCCAGGCTGACCTCCAAGCGCCCTCAGACCCCCCTACTGCTTGCTCCGTCGCCAACGAAGTGCTGACCTCTTCCGAGATGTCCTTTTTATGGCAGTGACGTGTTCTGGAAATAGGACTTGGTGAGGGTCTTCACTGGATGTCGTTGATCTGCGTTGCCGGTGGGGCAGATCTATCACCTCGCGTGCCACGCGGGCGCCAGGAGACTACTATTTCTGGACTGGATCTCGCATCACCCTGCCTTTCCGCCGCCCGACGACAGACAGATCTCGAAATGCACATGCACGAGTCGGAGCCTACCTGGGCGGCAGCGTCCCATTGCGCCGGTAGACGCCTGGCCCCTTGGACCCTACAGCCTGAAGCCTGGTCCGCGGCCTAAGGCGCCTGTCGGTGATGTCAGGTCCCAAACACTCGGTTCTGTCAAGGCGTGTGTGGACTGCGGGTATGCATGGAGAGCGGCACACATGCGGCGTCACGCTGGTGGAGGCCGGCTTTCCTGTGTCGTCATCAAAGGAGCAACGCACTCTTGGCCGGCGGCCAGCCTGGCCAGCGACGCCATCCACTCCCTACACCCATCCAACCGGCGCCTACAGATGAGAATCAGCCATTACCACACATCAATTAACCAGCAAGCTTTCGGTGGCGGCGCCAGTTGCTCTGTTGCGATGGCACCGCGGTTCCAACCGCTGTCAAACCTATCCGCGTACCCCCCTCCCCCGCCCCGGGCGCTTACAACCTGAAGGCGGTTACCAAGACCAAATCCGCCAGCCTTCGAATGTTCCTTTACGGGAGGCCGGCCGTCATGCAGCCCTTCGGGGTTTTTCTATTGGTGTACCTGACATGTTTCCAAGATCACCTCGCACCCACTCGGCCGGGATGCGGTCGCCTGGCAAGAGTGTTCCTCCTTCCACATCTTCACGGCCCACAGCCAACACGAAGAACTACCGGCATGATGCAGCACAGAAAATATGACAGGCTGCTGGGCGAGTCTATTTTCAGCAATGAGACAGGGCAGCGGCGCACATGTACAAGCTGCTAAATTAAGAAGCGGCTGCAGGTGAGGTAACTTGTCTATTTCGACGACAACCTATCAACCTACCATGTTACGACCTCTTTCATCCCATATCTGGTCCCTCGCCCGACTCCATTCTTTTGTTTTCGACCAATCTACCTGCCTGTGGGACGGGTGTTTCGAAACTACTGGAAAGCTACAGAAAACAAACTGAGATACCAACCCCAGTCCTTTCGCCACATTACATCTCTTGTCAGCCAACTGTTTCCTCTTTTGACTCTTTCTTTGGCCTCAGCGCCTAATAATGTCTGACTGGATTGTACCTTACATCATTACTGGTCAAATTTATTCTATGGATTCGGCTCTGTGGGAACCGTCGCATATCACATCCCTGCTCGTACCGGTACATTTCCCTCGAAGTCGAGATACATTACAATTCTCACGGTAAATAGACTTCTCCTGAACACTGTTCCTCCTGCCCCATGTCATGAGAGACGTCGGTCACATCAGAAAGCGAGGTGCATTGCAGTTCTGTGCGGCACAGTCCCGGGTCTTTGACATCGATCTTAGGAGACCTCGGCTCTGCCAAGAATAACCTCATAATCCACTCTCACCATATGCACACATATCACCATGCACCTAATTATAGGATGCGTTCCCTCCTGCTCAGGGCATTCCCGGAAGTCAGTCACAACAGAGAAACAGACATGGAAAACATCCAAGTGTGTCCCAGCGGCACAGCAAAACAATAAACCTGGTAGTCTCGGCTCGATCTATCGAGATCTTGACCGAGAATAGCAACAACACTCAATCATTACCCACCCTCACTGCCCAGAGGCGGGGTCGGAGCACCCCTATACTCCACCGCACAGTACGACTTCTGCTTCAATGGCCGCAGGAGGCTCTGCACGATCTTCGGACATTCTTCACAGAGGAATTTCGAGGGTCTCTCAGGCTAAGGCAGCTCTATCGCTCACCGCCTTGTTGAGAGGCAGATCCCAGTGACAGAATGGCTATTTACCAGAGCTGGTATTGTACGAGACAGGAAGGAAGGTAGGTGTCAGTACCAGGTAATATTAGGCTAAGTCCTATCGACCTCGGGAGCCGGGATTAACTTCAAACCTCGTTCTCACAACACAAAGCAGGCGGGTAGATGCATGCTTGTGCCTAACAATAGCACCGGCCAGGATTCTCGCATATCGTTGCATCGATAGATGAGACCAGAGTCCCATCTCGAATTACCAAACTGGCAGACAAGTGAGTACTGATGTCTAATATTAGGACCAACTACGCTGGGCAGGCTCCCTGCTCTTCGAGCAACCCAAACATGGGCCGAGGATAGCACCAACACCAAATTCCATCACAAGAGAAAAGCGAAGAGATGACTGCCATTCGATCTATCGAAAAGCAGGCCAAGAATAGTTTCAATATCCGCTTTCGCCAAACAGGGCGGGTAGGTAAACGAGCTGCGCGTACCTAAGAATAGGACTTATGGGTTCTTCCATTCTGATCGCACGACTACGAACGCACACCTCCGTTGCCAACCGCCTTCCGCACCCCGCCGCTTTTCGTTCCAATCATAACGTAGCATAAAAAATACGCCATCCCGTTGCCTTCGGGTCATTACGAACAACGACGTAACAGACCCGCCAGCGCATCGTCAGTCAGCATCCATCCCAACGCGCCCAGTAGAATCACTTCTTCTGCCTCTTGGCGCTCTTGTCCGATGTCCCACTAAGAACACTGGCACTTCGCTTCGTCCGGGTGCCGCCGCTGCTACTTGGTCTGGTGCCCTCCTCCTGCTTCACGAGTGGCGTTGGTTTGTCCTCTGCCTCGCTATCCGCAGCATCTCCATTGTCATTCTTTGCGGGAGCGCCGTCCTCCTGCGCTTGTTGTTCGTCGCCCGCCGCTATCGCTTCGGCGGCAGGTGTTGTCTCAGCGATCTTGTCAGCTGAGTCTCCATTTGTTTTTGCCGTCTTGTCTCCTAACGATCCAGTGGGACCGGCGTCGGGGGCCTCGGGTAAGTCCTCTTTTCTGGCCTTCTTGTTGTCGGCCTCAGACGTACCACCCAGACCCAAAACAGACCTGGCTTTGGCTCGCTCAGCCTTCTTGCTCTCCTCAATCTTGATCTCGGCGTCAATCTTGTCCTTCGCCTTCCGCGTGTCCACAAGATTGGTGACCGCTAGGACCAGCTTCTCGTAGTCGGCCACGACCTTAGCAGTCGGCATATTCAAGCGCAGCGGCATACTAAGCTCATTCAACACGTTCTGAATACGAATCTGTTGCTGGCCGCTCTTATGAGCGAATAATTTGTTGACTCTGTCGGCATACCGATAAGTTGGACCGGAAGACAAGCGTTCGTGCGTCGATACACCGTAGATTTGTTCCTCGTACTCGCTGAGCTTGCGCCGCTCCGGTGGCGGCTGGCCCTTTTTGTTGCCGATGGGCGTCGGCTTTTCTGCGCCGATGGAGTCGCGATGTCCGGCTGAGTGAGCCGCGATGCTTTCACGTCTATTCGGTACTGTCTCGGAGACCGCGCTGGATGGCTGCCCATTGGGACCATGACCCGCGGGGCTAGCGCCTTCTGGTCCGGTGAGAGGCTTGCGCTTTCTGGCATTGCTCTGATTCTGCAGGTGAGCCAGGAGATTGTTCAGACCAGCGCTGCCCTTAAATGGGCTGATATCTGCGTCGGTGACGGGATAGTCGAGACGTTGATAAAGCTCCCTGCGCTCCTCGTTGAAACGCTCAGCACGGGCCATGATGCGCTTGACCTCAATGAGCAGAGACTCTTCCTCCTTGGCTTCGTCTTTGGATCTCGACATGGTGTTAAGCGCGTGATTCTTCCGCTGACGTTCTTGGTCTGGGTTGAAGTTCATCATCATCTGATGCAAGTCCCACTCGACCTGTGTCATGTATGGTCTCGGTTTCTGCACCTCCATCATCTTCGCTGCCACCTCGTAGTATCGAACTTTGAGGTCTTCCATGGTCCGTGGCTTCGGTGCGGAGACCACTGCCGTGCTTGCTCCATTCGTCTCCATGTCCTCGGGTTGTTTTGGAGAATACTCGTATCGATCCCAGATGATGGGCCACCGCAGGTCAAAGTCCTTCACCAGCCCCAGCAAGTAGTCGGTCTCGTCCTTGGTCCACTCGTCGCTCTGCAACTTCGCGTTGTAGTGCTCCTCATTGTACTCTGGTATGTTGACCTTGACGTTGAATTTAGCAAATGCTGAGTCCTCGATCTCAGGTCCCTTCTTCTCCTCGCTCGTCTCTCCATTCTCTGCAGCTGCGCCCTCCGTATTCTCGCCATCTGCTGTCGCTGCTGCATCGCCATTTGTCTGACCCGGTCCTGTGTCAGACTTCCGCTTCCAGTGTCGCAAGACCAAGCTGTGATCTTGGCGGGCCGAGTTCTTGAAGGGTCGTAGCTCCCACTTCGCAGCCGGCTTGCGATTAGCCAGACGGCGCTTCTTGTAGAGGGAGACCTCGGGTACGATCGCAATCGGATTGTCGCCCCCGAGGTTTTGGACTTCACGTGCGAGTCCCTTCAGATTTGGTCGCGGGGCTGAGACCTTCTGCTTCTTGGAAGAACGGTGCCCCAGACCGTCGGCAGGCAGGTTGAGGACATCGCGAACATCGTTGGAGGACATGGCGGGCAGATGGAGGGCAGATGGAGGGGCTCGTCTAGGATCGGCTGCTGTTGAAGGCGGCGAGACGGGCCTCGAGGTAGTAGAAAGGTGGCAGGTTAGTCATACATGGACGGAGGAGTTCTATTCGTGAGATGACGATGAGACGATATTTCCGCGAGTCACAATTCGATAGGCTTGTTCGATGATGGATGCGAAATGCACCCGTCGAAATTCTGGAATGGAGCAGGCACAAGCGCTTGCTTACCTTATGTAATACCTACCTGGGTGTAGAAGGTAGTCAGTCGCCTGCAGGGGACAAGGAAGGACCGTTTGAAGCTTGGGCCGCTGGACCTGCCGCTTACACCCCTTGCATTTGGAGACCGTGGCTGTTTGACCTCATTCAGCAATTGCTCCCAAACTCGAGCCAACGTGCCCTTCTTCCACCACGCGACACATCACCGAACGGCTTGTAGCCCACCGACTTCGATACCTCGGTGACAGTTCGTGCAGGGATACTCCTTTCAATTGACCCTTGGGAGCTCCGATTCGACCGGACAGCACAGCAAAGATGAGGGCCTTCTTCCCTCTCGTGGCCTTGAGCTCCCTTGCTCAGGTCGCCCAGGCTCTCTACTTCTACCTCGATGGTACGACCCAGAAATGTTTCTACGAGGAGTTGCCGAAAGACACGCTGGTGGTCGGTCACTACAACGCGGAGGAGTACGACGACCAGCGGCACGCATGGTGGAAGCACGATGGAATTAGCATCTTCATCACTGTCGATGTAAGTTGGTCGCAATCCTGGAATCTGCCCCGTGTCCGACCTTGTTGCAGTTTCCCCACGGCGTTTAATGAATTTCCCATGCTAACCCGGCACAAACAGGAGCTCTTCGACAACAACCATCGCATAGTAACGCAAAAGGGCGGCTCCGGTGGCCGCTTCACCTTCACCGCCCACGAAGCCGGCGACCACAAGATTTGCTTCACCCCCTCCTCTGACAGCGGCAAGACCGGCTGGCTAAGCACCTCCAACCCCAATGGCGGCATCAAGCTGACCCTCGACATGACCATCGGCGAGACTAGCGTCCTCGAGAGCTCGGACAAGGACAAGCTGCAAGACATCCAGTCGAGGGTCAAAGACCTGAACTCGCGCTTGCAGGATATCCGCAGGGAGCAGGTCTTCCAGAGAGTACGATACAAGCCCCCCTGGTGTGGATGGCTTGCAGTGGCTGACTTGGAAAAATAGGAACGAGAGGCCGAATTCCGGGACCAGTCCGAAGTTACGAACTCGCGTGTTGTCCGGTGGATGATGATCCAGCTCGTTGTCCTGGGCGGTACTTGTGCATGGCAGCTCTCTCATCTGCGGTCGTTCTTCATCAAGCAGAAGCTCACCTGAGGTGTTATCATTTGTATGATGAAGCGGGATGTGTTTTACGGGACTGGGAAGGGGATCGGGTCAGGAAAAGCTGCATTTCTCATGAGAGGGCGTTGGTTTGTCAGCCTCCGGTTGAATGATATACCTATGACTATGCAATTTCTGAAAGGGTACCGTTCAAGGTCGAACTCCGCTTGCCTGGACGAGGCTGGGCGTCAGAGGTAATCTGACTTGTGGTGAGTCTTGTGACAGGACATTCCTTATCCAACTGTAGACGTCCTAGGGGCCTCGACTCGCAATTGAGACCTAAACTTGACAGCGATCAATCCTCTTGCCCCGTGGCACTTCCGCAGAAACATCAACATTGATTGCATAAGAATGGATGTTGAGAATGCTCGAAAGCACCGCTCGCCGTCTCCCCTAGTCTCATTAATTGACTTCCGTACACACTAGTTCACCTAGAGGTAATTTACTAGCGGCAAAGTGCCATCTCGTCTCGACGAAACGACATCGCAATCAACCCTGCTTCGAAGACCTGTTTCTGTCATCAGGTGTTCTAGACGACTCCGACACCAGTACGCCGTCTTCCCTCGGCCCGGATGGCCCTGACAACAATAATTTTCACTGTCACGACTTGGTGGAGGGTCGGTCACTTCTGGCGCTCGTTTCTGTACGGGGAGAGGATACTGTGGATTCTTGGTCCGAGGGTCTGTTGTCCGTACGGAGAAGGCTGTATTTCTATTTCTTCAAGTTTTCGGATTTGTGTGGTATGAATAATGCGGCTGCTGCCTCCAAGGTTGTCTTAAATTGCAAAAGGAGAATGAGACGATGTGTCCCGGCCAAACCTAGACATGAATGCCAGTATAGGATGCATTCAGTGACTTTCGCATATGGATGTCTCACAATCAGAAGCAGAAGAGGCTATGCCATGTATATTTCCGATGCCTCTTCTCAACTTAATTAACACCTTATTTCCTCTACCCATCAGGTGGTTTATTTTGATAGCCACTACTAGCCAGACAGTCTTCCCATATCTACCGTACTGGAAGTGCCAAGGGTCTGGCAACGGTTATCAGAAGGCATTTACGCTTAGCGAGAAAGAAACGGTCTTATAATAGGGAACCGTCGGGCACTAAATAACCGTTGTGCACTAACAGGCACTGAAAGGCTCTGATTAGCTGCCGGCTGCTGTTCCTTCCTGCCACGGGCCTATCTTATCGTTTATAATGCCTACGGTGAATCGTCTATAGACGATTCAACGTTCCACTTGTATTCGTGGTGTAATAGTATAGGCAATGCATCTCCCGTACCGTTACACTTCCTTTCGAGTCGTAAAGCCCGTCGTAAAGCCCGTCTTATAAGAAGGATGTCACGTAACAGGAAGCCCTCTCGATACGCCTGTAAAGGCTTCAACGAAGATCAGGTTATAGTCAGATTCCCTACTTTTGTGAACAAGCCTATCTAGGAATTAAATGTCCAGTTAGTTCTCTGGTTCAAGAGTTCACCTGGAGCTTCAGAAGTATATAGAGCCATAGTAAGTCATTAATTCAATTTGGAAGTAACATATAGATAACAAGGTCTGCTGTAAAACATATTTTCAAACTGTCAATCTATGTATGGTCCACCCTGTTGGATGATTGCTACTGAAATTGTGACAGGCCACCAAACTGTCCTGTTGGAACCTGGGACTACCTATATTTGCTGTTGTTTGCAGAGGACTCTGATAGCAAAGAGCGTCAGTTCAGGTAGGCACGCCCAAGAGGCAAAACATCCAAGTGATAACAGATTTCGAAGACTTAGACTGCAATGACTACCTGAACTCGTTCGATTTGCTTACTTCCAAAACATCCATTTCGTTATGAATTGCTCCTACTCGCTGCCCAGGAAAGGCTGCGGTTGGCGCAGTAGGTGAGAAGGCCAGCGGGCTTGCTTGGAAAGACTAAATAGATGATCAACAGGCTGTGGCATATCTTTTCAATGTCTTCTATTGCAACAAAATAAGCCAGGAAACTGTTGTCACTCTAAGCGGCTAGGTCATATCCCAAAGCTCTCGTTGTCGAATTAACAAGGAAGGCAATGATAAAGAATTTATTTCTGAGAACTCCCAAAGCCTCAATAATGAACAGAAATAGAGCCCAGGAGTAGAGCCCTGAATGAGTGAGCTATGAGATCCTTGTTAGCGCACTGATAGTACATGCCCCATAATCCAATGCCCACAAGAATGTCGAGTGTAGGAATTAGTACAGCTCCTATAGGACAGCGACAGGAAGGTGCAGAGGCCAGGTTCTGGATAATGTGACTCAACATCCATAGTAAAGGAGGAGGAAGAATAGAGACAGATACCGCAAATTTACCCACGGACCTGCTGATTCCCCGGGGGAGTGGGTGGCCTTGGATGAGCCAAAACTACCGCAGTTTCTACAGACCCCGGGAGTCTGGGAGTCGGTGGCCGGTACTGGCATTCCACACCTCATGGTCTTATTCCGGTTTCTTGTGAAGAAAGTTATAATAAATCATACGATTAATAAAATCTTAACAGCCACTATGTTCTCCACGTCTACCTAAGGCATGATATACTTAACTGCACTGCACTTTCCCGATATTTCTTGAGAATTCCTGGGATAGCAGCCGGTGAATTTTTTTTTCTCAGATGAAAGGTTAATAACATTCGTTGTAATGACCTTGGTCGAACTAGCGGCTTCTGATTCTTTCAAGTCGAAGAGGGGGCTTCATCCGTTACACTACAAATACGACTACCTGATGGATCCGGCAAAAACATAAGAGCTACCGTTATCAAATCAACCGCCGCCAACCTAAAAGACTTATTTTCATATTTGAAATGACATCATCAGGTATTTCTAATATGAACGACGTGGATATGTACGGGGCCAAAGCCGACACCAGACAGTACCTAGGTAGGCGGTCCAGGATTGAGCACCATAATCTGTCTTGGCATAGGCTTCAACGCTTAAGGAGAATATGCAAAAGCGAATTCGCCAGTGCGTGTACTGGTTACAGACCTAAATAGTACGTGCATTTGTCCCCACAACGCTATATGCCGCAACGATCTCCAGCCAGGATAGGTACGTTTTGATAAATTCCTCTATGTCACCTATGGCGTAGTAGACCCTGCGGAAACCATCAGACGGCTGGTAGAGCCGCCAAGCGAACCTTGGAAAGGGCCTCGAAAACATGCACGTTCTCGTTTGTATCCTGGACCGGGCGACCGTGAGAGAATGTCCGGAGCCATATACTGAAAGGGATATGAGGGAGCAGGAAGGTTCTCATGAACGAGCGCTATATTCGACTCGACTCGAGCCTTGCCAGTGGTCTTCGGTCGTCGTCTATAATGGTTGTCAAACACCATATCAACGGACCGGAAAGACATGAGGAGAATGAAGGAGGGGACTCTTCGAGCTGGGCTCGGGGAATGATTCTGAACTCTCGCCACGATCATGAACTGTAATATCTCGATTGATGCTTGCTTTCTCTGAGGAATGGCTTGCGTCTGCGGTAACACGTATCCTAGCGTGCAGCGAATGCTCGACAAGGTTTATGTTTGACTTGCGGTAACATTTATTGGTGATTGATTACGTTGGGCTTGTGGAAGGATGACTGGTATTGATCAAGTTTGGAAAGAGAAAGTATCTGTTGCCAAGGGGCTAGTCGTCTGCGACGGCTAGATAGACTCCCGTCTCCGGGGGCATGCTACCTAGTCGCACCTTCCGTACTACAGGCTCTAGTGCTGGCGGCCGAACTCATCTGGCAGATACGTTCGCTGGCCGCAATTTACTCACCAAGGTTCATTGGAACCTCCCCTGGCGAGCGTTGCAAACCAGGCACTCCCTAGGGCCTTGACAGACTTAGGTAGCGGCCTACCGGACCTTCCCCCAAGGATCTGGTGCATCTCATCTCGTAACCCCCCCCCCGGGCCGTCCAGCCCAAGTCCTGAAGCTGCAATGCGAGAAAGACATACTCGACGATGGTGTCTTTCAGGGGGAGATCGAGAAGAGCAGCCATCTTGGGCCTGAATTGTGATGGCACCTCTGTCGTTGAAGGGTTTCAGGGAGTGTCATGAGGACAGACGTTTGTTTGGGTTCACGTTGGGCCTCGCAGCGGGGCTATTGTAGATTGGTTATGTAATTGCTGCCTGGGGGCCTGACCACTGTGCATCCGCGGTTCGAACGACAACCGGATACGCCCACTGGAAAGCTGACGACTGCTGTGCAATCGGAGATTTCTGGGCTGGGAAATGGGGTTGAATGGCCCTGGGAGGGATTTTTGCATAGGCTCCTCTCTTGCTCATGTTGACACCGGTTTCCTGCCTCCATCCATTGTCGAACCGGAAGCCATCCCAGGACCGCTTACCACCATAGACGGACATCGCATACTCATTCACCGCCAATATCGAGAAAAGGCTTCAAAATAAGCCGCTGAGCAAACTCCGGATCAGATATGTCGAAAATCCCATATTCGACCAGTAGATGATGCATTAAGCGGCGTGCGATATCGTCCTTCTCCTCCAGCAACGATAGAACCTCGCGCAGTCACTCCTCACAATGACGAGTATCCGATCAAGGACGGCCAGAGCGTGGCGCTCGAGCTCATCGTCCTCTTCATCGCCCCCGAGGGTTACTTTGGCAGCGTTTTCCACCTCAGCCGGCCGCTCTTGGAGGAATGCTTGCTTGACGATCAGGGTGAGGTGAGTATCTCGGGAGATAGACCCAGGAGGCCAGGCATCTTGAGACGGATCTGTTCTTTCCGCAACAGTGGTCAGTTGTGAAGTTGACGGTTGAAAGACGGAGCGAGGTGCAAATTGTTCGGATTTGGAATCACGTCGTCTACAGCACCCAGATTAGCCGCGGAGCAGTCAGCACTTTGGTCCCAACAGAGGCGCGCCGGCGGCTATCCATGCGGCTAGCGAAGCTCGCAGGGAGGCGCCTTCCGCAACCTGCGGACAGGCCGCCTCACTGGCGGCTAGACCTGAGCATGGAAAGATCTGCCGGGCGCCAGGGACAAGGGGGAGAAAGTCGGACTGGATTTTTGGGGATTTCCCGTACGACCGACTCCCGTTCACGAGGTGATGCAACAAGATCACCCTCGGCTTGGGATTATGTCTTGAAAATCTGGATCCGTACCTGGGCATTCCTTACATGATCAAACTCAAAGTGAGCAGGGAATGCTTGGTCCGGCAGGTTTGCGCGTCATCTTGGCAAGCCCGGTGGTCCTAGTCTCGAGAGTGAGACAGCCGCAAAGTATGTGGACTGTGAGCCTGATTACACACGCAGACACGTCGCTGTAGTTGTGTGGTTGCATCCCGCCGGCCAGCTGGCCATGGCGCAAAGCAACGGTGTACGCGCCTGATTGGCAAGCCCGTTGATGAGTTCATCTGCGAGCCTAGCATGCGGTGCCAATCGAGAGAAAACAGGATCTCGACAACAACAACCACCACCACCAAACCAACCAGCCAGCCAGCCAGCGAGCGAGCGAGCGAAGCTCAAGGGCATAAGCCTGCAAGGTCGCGAGCACAGGCTTTAGCCGCCGGGTTCTGTTCATGCCGGGCGACGATGAAGCTCGATCTCGCTCTTCAGGCATTATCGGTCGGAGTCAAGATTGTGCAGTTCCCGCTGTGCTGCCCCAAGACTCTCGTCGTTTGCTCTGGGCCAGACTTGTTGGGATGACATTGGGTGACAGCGCTTGGTTTGCTGGCGCTGGCGCCGTACTGGACCGTTTTGGCTTGTTAGTTGGCGCTCTGCCAGGCTGTCGTGCATTGCAGATGCGCATGCAGTGGCTGGCAAGATGCAGGTCAGGGCTGAATGAGAGGCTGTAAGAGGCTGTGGGAGGCTGTGGGAGGCTGTGGAAGGCTGTAGGAGGCTACAGGAGGCTGTAAGATGAGTTCAATGTCTCTTCGCTTCTCCGGACAACGCCTTTCTTCGAGTTGAATTAGATCAATTTGATTTCGTCAAATCATACATTCATAAAATCACACAAAATCAGCATCCTTCAAAGCAATATCAGCCTGCAGGTATCGCCTCCTTTTCCCTCGTGGCCCCGTTGTTGATGAGAGCGGATGAGGAGTCCCTTTGCTCATTTTGCTGGGACAAGCGGGAAGACCGTGCTGAAGTTTCAAGAGCCTGAGGCCTTAGCAGATGTACTGTCAAGTGTAGGTCGATTCTGTTACTGTGATAAGTGACCCTGCAATACGGGGTGGAGTGTTGACCCAAATGCAGACCTGTGCCCCGGGAGGTCGATGGGGCGGTAGCACTCGGCTGTCTCGATTCGGCCCTGTCTCCAGCTCATGTCCTCTCGGTTGTTGCAGGTCTTGTTCCTGCCCTGCAACGGTTGATTTGTACCTGTGCACCCAAGATTGGAATTCTCCCTCTTCCTTCCCTTCCCCTTTCCATTCCTCTGCTCTGCTCTGCTCTGCCCTGCCCTGCCCTGCCCTGCCCTGCCTCCACAGTTTTATCGATCGCCTGCAGCAGCGCGCACCGTGTCTCCGTGTCTCTCCAGACCCAACACACAGACAGAGATAGGACCAAGATCAGGTTGACCAGCGAGGCCAGAGCAAAGGTCGATTCTGACTGGAAATCGTAACGGGCAGTGCACGACTTTGGCTAGACCGTCTTGCGTCTAGACCTCCCGTCTGTCTGTTTGTCTGTCTGCCTGCCTGCAGCCGCATCCGTGCATCCAGTCGTGTGTACAGCCCGGTCGCTCTCTCCACCCAGCAAGAGTGACTTCGCTTCACCTCCCGTCCACAACGGTCAACCCCCTTTCCAAGGTCAAACCTCGACGTCCAGGTCCAGCCAGGTCCAGATCCAGGCCTGTCAGTCCCCTTCTTGTTCGAGGGGTTGTTTGGCCGAAGTGGCCGGTCTTGTTTTTTTTTTTTGGTTTTGTTTTTTTTGTTGTGATCCATTCAGTTTTCTTCACGGCGCTGTTTGCCCTATGCCAGTATTCTAAGGCCTCCCGGCTATCTCTTCTCCTCTTTTACAACGTACCCGTCGGCCGCACCCTTAGCACAGCGCGGCAAAGCAAGGCCATTCCACGTATCCTCTAGCGCCACTGCAACAACAGCCCAGGTCACCGGTCCCGACCACGAGTCTACCGAGTACGAGCAGCGGCGCCTCCAGTCTGCTGCCGCCGTCGACCACCGAATACCAACCGATTGCGGCGATCCCAGAGGCAAAAGCCAAACGCAACACGGCCTCTTCCCTCTCCAAATCCCGACCCCGGCCCCGGAAAACAAGGTGTGTATGGTCGTCCAGTGTTGTGACTTGCCGCCTATCAGCTTAGGCAATTGGCTGGCGAGGCAGCCTTTCACCTCGACCCTGGCGCCCTGCCTGCGGTCGTGAGGTCTCCCGGCCCCCGTCCGCCATCCATTTTCCCTATCCCACCTGCCCACCCACCATCCACATCCATGCCCATGCCCGCCCACCCATGGACATGGGTGGGCGGGCATGGGCATGGATGTGGATGGTGGGTGGGCAGGTGGGATAGGGAAAATGGATGGCGGACGGGGGCCGGGTGACCTCACGACCGCAGGCAGGGCGCCAGGGTCGAGGTGAAAGGCTGCCTCGCCCACCAACTGCCTACGCTG
>MUZH01003808.1:0-24912 GCA_003012965.1 Juglanconis oblonga
ATCAAGTTCGACTATCGAAATACTCCAGTGCTTGTTGCCCGGAATCCGTTTTTCTCCACGCCAGGCCAAAAACCAGTTTCCTACAAAGTAAACTTGGAACCGAAAGCTCTTCCACCCAGAACCAGACCCATGCCGAAGTCCCGGAACGCCTCCCACCAGTGTTGATGCAAGCAGGTTGTTCCGGGTCCCGTGGCAGTACCTCTTCACGCCGCCTATTGATACCCAGGAATCAAGAGAACGAATGGTGATAAAGCAGAAAATAGAAGTCCCTTGGGAATTCCTTATTACTTCAGCTCTCGTCGCCATGCTGCGAGGGAAATTCCATGTGAGCTGAACAGGTAATCCCGCCGCCGATTATCCCCCAACGGTACAGATCATCCTAAGGTATGATACGTAGAGGGAAGCAGATTGTCCCCCGGAGAGAAATGGGTTTAAGAGAACCTATCATGAACCCAGAGGCCATGCGTCTTTGCGGGGGGGGGCGCAAACCGCCGCAGCCTAGTAGTCGTGGGACATCCATCCTGTTTCTGCCGTGGGAATTGGATCCCTCTTCCCGAAATCAAAGTATTACTCCCTCCTCTTCCTCTCAGACGGAAGCCCATACCAGCACACCAGCATCGCCGCAAACAGGCCAATCGCGATTGGATGCAACACGAACGTCCCGGCCGCCTGCGACAACAGCCCCGTGGTGAACGGCGCGGCGGCGCCACCCGAGCTCCCGAACGCAGAGATGACGCCCATCCCGCTCAGCTTCTCGCTGCGGCTCATGGTGCGCATGAAGATGGCCGCCGAGCAAGGGTAGACGGGCCCCAGCAGCAAGCCGACGATGGCGACGGCGACGGCGTCCCCGACGACGTTGGGCACGAGCCAGACCAGCAGCTCGAACACGGCGGCCCCGAACACCACGCCGTAGACGAAGACCTTCTCTCCGATCTTGTGCGCCGGGATCGACAGGATGAAGCGCCCGAGCGTGATGCCCGCCCAGAAGCCCGAGGTGACGTACCCGACCCGGCCGGGGTCGCCGTCGCGGGCGTCCTCGAGGAAGGAGATCACCCAGCCGGAGATGCTCACCTCGGCACCCTGGTAGGCGAAGATGAAGAGGGCGCCGAGGACGACGACGCGAGAGGTGAAGGCATTGGCGACGGTGTGGAGCTTGGACGCCGCCGAGGGTGAGGTCCCAGTCCGGAGTGGTGGTGTGGTCGCGGCGTCGGCGTGCTCCTTCTCGAAGTTCCAGTACGACCAAAGCGCAAGCAGGGCGTTCAACACGGACAGACCCAGCGGAATGAGATAGTACCGGCTCCAGACGAGGCCCAAGGCAGAGACGAAGGCGTTGGCGACCAGCGGGCCGGTGATGCCGCCGATGCCGTAGGAGCCATGCATGGTGCCGAGGGCGGCGGTGCTGTTCGTCAGGCTACCGCAGAAGATGTTGCCCAGAGCGAGGTTGATGGACATTCCCAGCCCGACGAGGAAGAAGCCAACCACTATCGCGGGAAAAGGCGCCGTGCATGCGATCATGATGTAGCCGCCGACCATGAACAGTTGAGAAAGGGCGATGGCGCGTCCCCTGCCGAAACGTTCTCGGAGAGGGTCTATCAGCCCCGCGCCGGTGATGAAGCCTACAGCTTGACCGACGAAGATGAGAGAGACCATGGCATAGCCGATATTGTAGTATCTCACTCTGGAGTTAGCAGTCTTGCCAGAGATCGGATGACATGGCGAGGGCAGGCGAGGGGAGGGTATACTGACTTCTCCATGTAAGGGATCAACGGTCCGGAAGCGGAATCGCTCATGCCATTCAGGAGGTTCAGCGAGCAAGCCGATAGAAGCCTGAACCTGTTCATGTATGGATCCCACAAGCTCTGCAGCGCCTCCACGCCGTCGTCATGCCCAAGCACGGGGCTCGAAGGCCGACTCATCTCAAGGTCGGGCGTGACCGGGCTGGATTGAAAGGTAGGCGTCGCCTTGCCGGACTGGTGGCCACTGTGCGTCGCCGGCCGGGACAAACGAGCCAGCTCGATCTCGATGCTGTCGCGCTGCGGCACGGCGGGATAAGTCTTGGTGACGCTCCTCTGTGGCCTGAGCGGCATGGACTCGGTCTGTGTCGGCGCCGACTCCACGGCCACCAGCTGTCGGAGAAGTGCTGCCTCCATGGTGGCCAGGTTGTAGAGCTGTGATGTCCAGCTGCGGGAGAAATTGAGATGGACGACAAAAAGAAGCGACGGTGCGTGCCACTTCCTGGATGGACACTGAGAATAGGCAAATCAACCCATTGGCCTGTTCAAAATGGGGATTCTGGAGGTGAGAGAGGAATGGGGGGGGGGGTTGTTATGGAAGACGGAAATCCAGGTGAATCATTCTCCTCATCTACCGGGTGGATGTCCACCTATCTTAGCGCCAGCGTCGACGGTGAGCTACTCCGTGGGTGTCATTATGCAGCCAGCCAGCCGTCGTGCGCCCTGTTTCCCCTTTTCCCCTATACTGCAGTACCCATTTGTCATCAGCGCCTGGGGACCTCTGACAAAGATGTATATCTCGTCTTGTGAGGCCCACCGGTACCGGCTGTTGTCTTGGAAATGTTGAGTCGAGTGAGAGTCGACGTAGCCACCCACAGCCACCATCAGGGTGTGTCCGTCCCGGCGGCGTCCCCCTGGATAGGTTGACAAGAGACCATCCAGCATGGCATCCAGCATGGCCATCTTCCCTCTTCCCTCTTCCCCAATGCACGGTGGCCAGCCGAGGGTCTGGCGACCGAGCGACGGCTTTCTCGGTCCCTTCCTCGCCGTCCCTCTCATCCGGCGATGTCTCATCTGGTCCAAGTTTCCGGGGTATCTGGGGTATCTGGGCGGAGATGCTCCACTTGGAATAGCGGCCCTCTCTGCTCAAGTCCTCGGGAACACGGGATTTCCACAAGCAGAGATATGGCCAGGCAGGTTTGCTTGATCTCTGATGACGAATTCCGGTGCCTCGTAAGGTTCTACTTCAGCCACCTAAAGTAATCCTCGAGGGAAAACAGGCCCTGCTTCAGGTGTCCTTCCTGTATGTTCACATGGGTTGCTGCATGTGATATCGCATTATCCGGCTTATCCTTGTAACGTAGTTTACCACAGCTGCCCCTCCATGGAAAAAAGTTGGTGGGGCAGCTTCCCTCTCTCTATCTCAGCAGCCACCTTCCAGAGCGCCCAAAAGTGACCTTCTAAAAGTGGCCTTCTAAAAGTGGCCTTCTCTCCAACAAACATATTTCGAACATGGGTAGACCAAAGCGCAATATCCTCGCTGCTGCCGAAGAATCTACCACCCCTCCCGACGAGCTGACTGCCGACCAAGTTGTTGCGCGCGTGGGCAAACCAGAAGGCAACAACCTGTACACCTGCATCCTTCCCAACACCAAGACGGTCCTTGTCGAGCTGGCGCAACGATTCCGCAACACCATATGGATCAAGCGGGGAGGATTCGTCTTGGTCGATCGAACACCGAGCGAGGAGCGCGCCAAGGCCAACAGTAAGGTCCAGGGCGAAATCATCAACGTGGTTCGCGACGAAAAGGAATGGCGAAAGATGGCGTATTGGTGCGTGCCTCTGCCTCTGCTCTCCCTCCCAGGTGTTCACTCGATGACGAATTTGCTAATGAATGTCAATGAACAGGCCCAAGGAATTTCCCAAAAATACTTACGATAACGATGAGGGCATGAATCCCCGTGGCCTTCCCCCGAGCGACTCAGAGGATGAGGTGTGAAGAGCGAGTCGACATCGAATCGATCGATCGAGCGAGCACTCCATCAATCACTTTTCGCCAGAGAATTCACCCGTCGATGGCCCATGGGCTGGTGGCACATCGTCTGCCGTGCCGAACCAAACCAGAGCAACTGTGGCCGCCATACTAGCGACGACAATAGCCGAGCTGACGGGTGTGCTAGGAAACACATTCCAGGCCCACTCCTGCATGGCCCAAAGGACATACTGAGAGACCGGGTGCTGGCCGCTTCGCCAGAGCAGGTACGGGGTGGACCAGGCGAGGTAGGCGTAGAACTGGTAATGGAGGGACCGGGCGAAGAGCAGGCCGATAACATTGGCAGTTAGGATCGTAGTCAAAATGAACTTCTCACTGAAGCCCCTGAACAGTGGTCCCCAGTTCTTTCCCTTGCCTTTGGGACTGAAGGTGGCCCGCAGGATGTCTGGTAGAGTCTTGCCAGTGGCAGGCAGCCATCGGGTGAAGATGAATGTCAGCAGAACAGAGGCGTGCAGTGCTAGCAGAGTGTAGGAAAATTGCTTGCTGAGAAAAACATCTTCACTGACAAAGCGCCAGTTGACAGTCCATTGGAAGAAAAACTGCCTGGAGAACTCAAAGGCCCGTGAAAAGTATGCCCATGGGTATCGGAGGAAGGGAGTGGCGATCAACACCTGTAAAGCACCCATAGACCCCAGGAAGGAGACGGTTCCAAATATGCCTTGGGTGAAAAATATCAGGATGCCGACCATCGGTAGCACCAGGAGGAGAGACATCTTGATGCTCACGCCCCAGCTGTAGACAAGGCTACCGGTAAGCCAGGACCCATGCTGGAACAGAAGGATCGACAGCCACAGGAAGAAGGTGGCAAAGCAGTCATTGAAGCAGCGGAGCATGAAGATGCTGTGGAGGCGCTTGGAAAAGACAAGCATGGGGAGGACATAAGGAGGAGCCTGTGTGATCGAATGGTCAGCCCCATTTGTCTCGCTTTGAGCAGAAGCCCGCTCGCTTGACTAGGCAGCCTACCTTTGCCTTGCGATAGCAAGCCATCACCACACCCAGGTTGGCGAGATAGAGGCCAGCAAACAGCTTCTGGGCCAAGAGGATATCTTTTCCATGGTTGGTGAGATCATAGAGGATGTTGTAAATCCACACGTGGGCGGCAGGATACACGAGGGGACCGGTACCACCCTTGATCTTGGTGTACTCTCTTTCTCCATCCTGGTACAGCTGGATCTGCTCCATATAGGCCTTCCAGTCGATCTCAGTGTCTGCAAGTAGTGGATCAACAAAAGCGCACTGACGGAGATCCTGAGCAGCTGAGCAACTCACAAGGCACTTTCTTTATGATCAATGCACAGAGCCCAGCATCCAGGAGGAGCAGGAGGAGCGGCACCACTCGAGATAGGACATGTTCTCCTGTGGCAATCTTCTGTGCAAGCCTGACAGCTTGCGCTGGGAGAGAAACTTGGTCATTGGCCATTGTGTCGGTCCTCAGATCTGTTGTGGTTGTGAGGTTGGAAAATTGAAGGTCGCCGAGTTGCTGTACTCGGCATCAACGTGTCTGACTTGGGGCCTGTACCCCTGTCGACCAGGATCCAGGGATCCCTTGTCCACAGGCCGGGCCCAGATACCCCCTGTCTCGACATCGATATCAATATCAAGAAAACATCAGGCTTTTGAGGAGATCTTGTGAAACAGTAACATGGTGCATTTTTGTGATCTGGATCAGATGGATGTGAAGAAGAAGATTCTAATCTTTGGCCCGGTCTGACAAAATGCTGACTATAAACACCCCTGCCGTGCCCACGTCACTCCTTCCGCTACACCACCATCCAGGAAGCACTTATCTCCCAGAGACTCGAACGTCTTGGTGACTGAGAACTTTCCGTACAAGGATATCTCTCATTTCCTTCTGTGTGCCATGCACACCACCATACTTCTGAGATGCAATCCAACATTGGCACCTTCCTCACCCTTCGGGGTCGGAGGAGGCCTTGTGATCAGTGTAGGGCCTGGGACATCAGTCTGATTCTCATCCTTGCTTGGGTAAAGTGACCATGCAGGGGATTTGAAGGGCTGTCAATCCTGGGTTGGGGTGAAGATGTAGTTGAGAAACGGCAGGCAGGTTGCCTTTATGGGCCTGATGATGTGCTGGTCTCGGAACAGAGTAGTATGCTTTCCCAGACCATGGTGGATGATATCCAAGTCTCCATGTCCAGTTGGCCTCGGAAATAGGATTCCGAAGGCATATCCTCCAGCATGACGCACTCAATCTCCTGGGGTGACAGGTCGGGGCCGGATACCACTGCACAAGTGAGCAGCCATAGCTCTGGGGTACGGTGCCAGGCTGGCTTTGCAAGCGGAGAAACTCATCCTCTGCAACGTGGCTTTTATAGCAGCAGTAGCCCGGATGTGGGGATTTTGGCGACAATCTTGTGAAATCCCTACTAGCGTCCAGCTTTCTTGTTGAATTTCTGGCCATTGCGATTCTGGCTGTGTTGAGCATTGAGCAGAGATCTCCGCCATCTGCATGTGGTGTGCTGATGCCCAAGGCAGCCACGGAAGCATGGTAAGACTTGATGAAGATAGTCTGGTATGGTACAGATTAGAGAGAGGATTTTTAGAGAGGATTTTTCTCGTAGTCACCTTTTTGAGCAGTAGGTCCTCTTTCTTTTGTGCGCCATCACTGTGTCCGGTAATGCGTTGAGGGTATGGTTGATGGTGTTCTGCTCATGCCTTTGGTTGGATGATTGATGACATGGTGGAAGATATTGTGTTTAAAAATAAGGTTCAATATGGTTGTAAAGGGGCATTGATTGTCTTTGTGAAGATCAAAAGTAATTCGTTAATTTAGTGTAGTGTTGATCAACGGAGAATATGAAGACAAAAAGGTTTCAGAGCCAGCAATCCAGCTGCAGGTTATATCCTAAGGCACATGGTTCCGTGCAATTCTTGTCTTCTCCCGGAATCAACCATGGAGGTGCAAAATTGGAAGCACTCGAGTTTTCAAATACTTGCCGGTGCCTTCCAAGTCTCTCCGTGATAAACTATCTGCGTCCGGAGGTAGCCAAACACGTCACAACCCAATCTTCATGTTGCCGTCTCCTTCTGTCCAACAAAATTCTCAAGCAACAACCATAGTCAAAGACTGCTTTCTTACATAAATAAAGAGAATGTTTGTTCCGGTTTATTCTTTTAGCATCCTGAGGGCAAACAAAGCTGCTATATGGGACATAGAACTCATATGTTCTGAGCTAAGAGCAAACCACAAGCTGGCATATGAGCCTGAGTTGGTATTGTTACTCTTCGAAATGGTCCATATCAACATCAACCCCCAGAAATTATGCTTTGCTAGACCGTCTCAGGGGAGACGGGGTTGTCTGCCCAATGTTGCTCTTCTTAAACCTTCGCAACCCTCTCTGCATACCTAGGTACTCGACCATTTTCCTGCTCTTGTAAATCAACTCCACATTCATGGTAACTTTGCCCAAGTCTTCTCTGTTCTTCATACATAACCCTCGGCTAGTTTCCACCACATTTGAACCTACCATCTATAGTTTACTTTTCTCCGAGTTGTAAGGGGTCGTCTTTCCTTGAATCTCATCAACCAACTCAACCACCCTTTCAGCAGTGCCATACGAGCCCTGATACCCCCATCCAGCATGGCCATAATTATGAACCACCCACGTCCCATCAATCTTCTCCTTTTCTATCCTGACGCCTCCCTCCCGGTACGGCCTCAGCCCAACCCCATGGCGGATGACATCCAACCCCTCAACCCCTTTACCGCCACTGATCTCAGGAAACATTTTGACGATCCGCTGCATGATTCGGTTCGCAATGTTCGGATCCGGATTGGGATCCCAGTTCCCCTTCGCATACGTCCCGCCCAAGATTGTCCCACCACCCGCGGCCCGCGTCATCGTATAGATCAGCTCCTCCGGTCCGTCGTCGCTGCTCGACAGACAGAACATTGCCGGGCTGACGTTCCTCACCACCACGATCTGGCCCCTGGCAGGTATCACCTTGGCGTCCATTACACCACCCAGCTTGCACGCCATCAGGCCCGTCGCGTTGACGATAATGTCGGCCTTGCCGGCGTGGTGCAGGCTGGGGGCCTCCGAGATGTGCGTCAGGGAAGCCCGCTTCAAGACAATGCCCAGCTTCCGGCACTGTCCGACTAGCCAGGGGAGGTAGATGGCTGTGTTGATGCACACGGAACCGAACTCGTGCCCGTAGGCGACCCCGGACGGCAGCTCGTTGGCGGGCAGCTTCCGATAGTCTGAAAAGAAGGTGTTGTACCAGGGATTCTCGTCGAAGAGCGCATCACTCAAGCCGTTCTTGGCGGCGGTTTTGGACTGTGCAGATGGTGGGTCAGATGGATGCGAACTTTTGGGGTCTAAGTGACTTACGTCCAAGTCCTTGGAGCAGCGGTAGACCAAGGCCTCTGTGATGCTGTGTCAATGACCAAACGAGCCATATCGGTTCTTGGCGGCTCACTTTGTAAGTGTATTCCGGCCTCAGGAACCTCGACCGCTAGCCTCCTCAGTTCGGGCCATGACCTCCTCTCCCACCGGCTGTTTTCTGGGGTGGACATACTGAATCTTGGTCAATTACGGTTCTGAGCAGGAATGGTCTGGGGGCGGGGGCTTGACTGACGGTAGGTAGTTGGCTCCTGCCCATGGCGATGTGTACTGGATATCATAGTCGCCTGGCATGTGCTTCGCAACCACAGTCACCACATTGTCCTTGTCCTTGGCCAGCAGCAGGGCCGAGGTGAGCCCCACTACGCCGGCTCTACAATGGTGAAACTATTAACATTGACTTCGGCCTTAGGACAGTTTTGCTGTTGACTCACCCGACTACTATGATACGCGGCATCCCGGGAGTGTTCTAGGAAAATTGTTGGCGACGAGCTGGCGAGATCCTGTCACGAGGATAGGCTTGAGATGAGATGCTTGAAATGTCGGAGGATCCGGAGATGACACGAGTCAAAATAAAGAGGCAAGGCTAGTAATTATACATCCGACAACAAACGAACGTTGTCAAATGAACAAAGATAATTAGTATATACCATATATATATATATATATACTGATAGTCGAGAGAGAGTGACGGATAAAAGCAGGGCTCGGTTAGAGAAAGCCCCCGGCAAGTCGGTCGGCTCCCCGCGCCGAGCACCGGAACCCAACCGGCACGGTCCCGGAAGTGGCTCGTACGATCCGTCTCGAAATCAGTCAATACTCTCATATCTTCGAAATGTTTTTTACAATGAAATATGTGTCCTGACTGAACTCTGTCCCAGATCTCCGAGTAGGTCACGTCTCATTCACGTCCGCAGTGGTATGGGCCATGCCAAGGTCGATACTCTGCTTACCTACGCTGCAATAGGGGGATGCGCTCAGCGCATAACTGTAAAACTATACATGGCAACTATTTGAATTGTCTCCGGACCGGGTATTGGATCAGCCGGCAAGATGTGGGATGGACGACACCTAGCAAGTCCCAGGGACAGGGCTGAGAAGGGGGAGGCTTTGTTCCCTTCCATGAGACCTGCGGATATTCGTGCTTATAGATTCTACGCATCAAGCAATCTTCAATCCGTTTTAATCCTATTGCGTTCGTTCTATTCCGAACACTGCCTAATCCTCGGGTTGCTCTGTCTCATCGGAATAGTCACAATCTTGTCTGTTTTAATAAAAAAATAAAATAAAAAAACTCTGGACTTGAGCTCAGTAGCTGTCGTATTCAAGTACTTGAGCAAGCATGTGATTCATATCTTGCTTTTTAAGATTTCCTGTTTCGGAAACCGTCTAAATATCGAGGATTTGTGGAATTGAATGACTAATTATTTCTGCCACTAGTCGTTCAAATGGAATGGTCGTGGTTTCGGTCTCCTCGCCGGCTTTACCACGTACAAGTCTTCGACGATGCCACTTGTAGTCCCATACCACGCTTGTAAGCATCTCAGTATCCAAGATCTTCTTTGCTGGACTACCTTGCTGGCCGAAAGTCATATCTGACCAGCCAGTGATAGCAGGATGTTGCGTGTACCTCCATTGAGGAACAGCTTGTCGAGATATCAGCACTGACAACATGAATAGCGGCATACCTGCTCTTGAGGGACATCATCACTATTCTGTCTCTTGGCAACAACACTCCCTACTATCATCCCGGGCCCGCGTGGGCCGGCCCTCAATTGCATTTTGGTCACGGTCCTGAACCTCATCGCAGACGGAAAGCCCTAGGACCTGCTAAAAGCAATGGGTCCCATGCTACAGTAGGGTCGCTTGGCTCGAGTGCTTCACGGTTCTCAACGAAGCTACCTTCGCGTTCATGATTCCAACAACAAGTGCCTACCAACAGCCATCAGATTATCCAGAATATAATATGGGAACAATGGAATCCCTTCTCCGAGTGGATGCAAGCTCGTGTACCCCGTCCATGCCGAAAGTCTCAACACTACCGGGGTTCTACGGGCTTACAGCGGTGGCCTGCAATCAACTCCTAGAAAGCAGCATTCTCAGCAGTCCAACTCTCCTAGATACGGTCCATGAGAACGGTGGCTTGTTCTTCAGTGACGACGGAGGACAGTCGCCTTACTCGTACACATTCGCAGAACCTTGTGGTATTATATATACTTCTTCCAACTTCTCGACTGCCCCGGGCAAGACGGTCAACATCACCAATAGCAGCAAGTGTCTTTTCGGGCTCTTACCAATGGCAGGTTGGTCTGCAAGGATTAGTGGACGAGTTCTTCGGGGACGATAGCTGTGACGCTACCACCAACGAGAGTGCTATCTTGTATGACAGCTGTATGACAGCTGGTGGCTCGAGATGCCCTGGGATGGGAGAAACTCCTCGTTTGACAGCATCAACAGCGCAACGAAGGCTGCTGCGCGGTCTGTGACGAATAGTCTGCGTGATGATGGTACTGACTGCGAGGGCAATCCGACAAGTGTCATCGGATCGGTGCAACAGACAGCGATTTGTGTGGTATTCGAGGGGCAATGGCTGCTTTCCCCCCGGATTCATCGTACTTGGGACTGGCATCGCCATGGTAGTTGCTATTGTAAACACACGTGAGATGGGAGACAACTGCGGCCTTTGGAGAACCCCCATCTTGCCACTGCTGTATTATTGTTTGGATGAAGAGGCCAAGAAGCCCGGTCTTCTGGCGAAGAAGGTGCTGGCTGAGGATGCTAAAGGTTGGAGGTTCCGGCCCTAGGTCTACGGCGGCTGAGACAGATGTATTTGGACCTGGAGAAAGTTTTCCTGCTGAAATTTGCGATGCAGGAGTATCCTCTCCCAGTTTTCAGCTGTGACATGGTTTGCCATCAAAGCTGAGAACTGCTTGTCCAGAAGCCATTGGTGGGACTCGCCCCAGATGCAGCAGCTCATGCAGAGGTGATGCAACCCCCCTCCTACCGCGCGCTGTCTCAGAGCCGCGTCACTCCGTTGGGCTCAGGGTGTCATAAGCAATGGACGTCCGGCCGTCACTAAGCGGGGTCTACCGGACCTCCCCCCTTGAGACCATGATATCCCCGAATAAAGACAACCAGAGACAACTGCCTCCGGCTCAACTGCACAAACACATCGTGGACCAAAACTTATATTCCGCCGCAGCGCCACGATGACCCAAGCAAAGCGTCTACACATCCTCATCGTAGGAGGCGGAATCGGCGGACTTTCCGCAGCGATTGCACTCCGGCTCCAAGGGCACCAAGTCGAGGTAGGTACACTCACAACCCATACATCCCCAGCAGATGGGTAGCCTGCGTGGCTGACTGCCGTCTTCAGATACTCGAGAAGTCAAGCCTGCACACCGAGCTCGGAAACGCAGTGTACTGCGCCCCAAACTGCACGGCCGCCCTGGGTCGCCTGGGCGTTCATCCGGGGGAGATAGGGGGCGTCTTCTACAACGGCGTACGGTTCTTCATGACCTTGGTGGTCGTTGTCCCAGACTACTAATGCTGTAGTGTCGTAGAACAAGTTTCTAGACGCCGATGGCAGCCTAAATCGGACGACGATTCTGACGAAGGAGGTTAGAGCGCGCTGGGTGGCTGTACGTGCACCTCTCCTTCGTTCGACGCTGAGGCTTGCTCACCAGGACTCACCTCACAGGAATGGTACCTCATCGCTCGCATCGATCTGCACAATGCCCTGAAGCACCGAGCCACGTCCCCAGAGACACCCGGTCTTCCCGTCAAAATCCACACCGCCTGCGCGGTCAGCAAAATTGACTGTGAGGCAGCCACCGTAACCACAGCCGACGGCAAGACAGTGAGTGGCGACCTGGTCGTGGGCGCGGACGGGATTCACTCCCAAACGCGGGCGAGCGTCCTTGGACGCGAAGTCCCGCTTGTCAAGTACTGGATGTGCTGCTACCGATTCCTCATCCCGGTAGCGGACTTGCTCGCAGATCCGGAGACGAGAGGCTTCGCGGACAAGCCTGGGCTGTTTGTGCAGATCGCTGCTGATGATAGGAGGATATGTCTGTATCCGTGCTCGTCGGGGGAGGTGATGAATGTTTTGGCGTTCGTGCCTAGGGACGAGGTTGGGGAAATCAAAAAGGGTACTTGCCTCAAGACCCACTCTTCAAATGATTGATCCTGCTGACCATAACTTGCCTTTCCTTAGGCTTGACCGGCTACGACCAGAGCGCGAACAAGAAGCAGCTCATGGACCACTTCGTGAACTTCTCCCCGTCCGTCCTGCAGTTGCTGGATAAGGCGCCTGAGGATGCAATCAAGCTATGGGACCTCCTGGACATGGAGCTCCAGCCCAGACTTGTCCAGGAGAAAGCCGTCCTCATCGGCGACGCGGCACATCCATTCCTGCCTCGTGAGTATTTCCCCCTCGGTCCAGCCTTTACCAACCTGGCGATCAACAAGCCCTTGACTGATAGTCCGATCCAGACATGGGGCAAGGCGCCGCGCAAGCCATAGAGGATGGCTGTGCCCTCGGGGTGGTGATGCCTCTCGGCACCACTCCTGAAGACATTCCGAAGCGTCTCGAGCTCTGGCAGCAATTGCGGAGAGACAGGGCGCAGAAAATCGTAGAGTTCACGAGGCATAGGGCGCGAGAGGCGAAGGGGACCCAAGGGCCTCCTCAGACTGGTGAGTATGCTGTGCTGCCCTGATCAGACGCGATGAAAACAGGCTACTAACGTGACATGCGACGGATTACAGTTGAAGAGTTCAACGACGCGATGGCCTACTGTATCAACCATGATGTCTGGGCGCATGCTGAGGAGGGATTCCAAGCCTGGAAGCAAGACGTGGAAAGAAAAGAGGAGCGGCTGCTGACATAAGCCATTTCTTCTCTCGTCATTGCCCCGCAGCGAAGCCGGAGTAATGACCCCGCGATGACAAAATCGAAGAGCTGGAGGCGCGTCAATGAAGAGTGGTTGCGCCTATGTGCCGCCCAAGAAAAACCTAGGAACAAGAAATGGGAAGCGATCGTGTGCACATAGCCCAACAACCTCCAGTTGCGTACAATCTCTGCGTAGCTTTAACTCGTGGTGCAATGAGGGCACAAAACGCGTTCAATTCATGGTATTTCTACTGCAAGAACCCATCACCATTCTTACTCCTTCTTCTCCGCAGCGGCCTCACCCACCGGGTTGTGCTTCTTGATCAGCTCCTCGATCTTGGGGGGCGCGGCGCTGACGAACTCGTCGGCGGCCTTGGCGTTACCGTCCTTGAAGACGTGGAAGGTCGGCATAGCCTTAACTTCGTGCTCGGCGGCCAGCTCGGGGAGCGTGTCGACGTCGATCTTGACGAAGTAGATGTCGGGGTATTCGTTGGACCACCTGCGCGCGGAATGTTAGTGTCCGAAAGGTGTTTTTGTCCCGGGAATGTCCCATGGCCCCAAGGACAAAAGAGATGAGAGGCAAATCGGAACGTACTGAGCAATCTTGGGAGCAATCATCTTGCAAGGCCCGCACCATGTCGCGAACCAGTCGACAAACACCACGGGGTACTTGGCGAGGGCCTGCTTGAACTCGTCGGCGCTGCATAACAGAGCAGAAGTGTCAGCGAATGCATCCATCCTCCTAGTCCAAATACGACGCATTGGGGGAGGGGGGGGCTCACGTCTCGATGTTGTGGACGGTCATTTTGGGCAGCGAAGAGTGGAAAGATCTCGCAAAGGTAAGTCGGGTGGCGGTAGACAGGGGCAGAGAAGATCGAATTGCAGTCTTGAGAACCGGGCGCAGGAACTGTCTGGTAGAGGACATTGATAGCGTCAAGAAGGCCGAGTAAGGGATCGGTGGTGTTGGTGGAGAAATCGAGTTTTATATCAACAGCTCCTTGAGTGCCCACCTGTGTGACGCGCGCGCTTCTGTTGTTGCTTACTACTTACCTACTAGCCCCCAAAAGTACCATTCTACGCCCTTTTCCGTATCTTCAGCGGGGGCCACAAAAGCTGCGAGTCAACTGTAGTCCCGTTTCTCCAAATCCAATGAGGTAAGCAGTCTGATTTGTCAAGAGCCGGTCACTCACTACCTACTAGGTAGGTATCCAAGGTATCATACCTGGGGCAAATGCCGCGAGACTAGGCTCCCGGCGGAACGGGCAAAACCCGGCTTGAATTCGGATCTCGGACTGGCGACCACTGGACCGCCACCAGCATCGTTCTTCAGAAAGACTGTGATTACTATTCCCCAAAACTGTGGTTAACTGTCAGAAATATCAAATGCAGAATCCCAATTCACCCATTTACGACGCTAGCAGAAGCATCTAGATTTCTAGAGATCATGCATCACAAAATATGCTTACTCTCCTTGACGTGCACGGCAACAAGGCGACGTGGAGGACCACGATGAAACCGCCTTCTTCTGTCGCATACGTCGCCATGACCTACCTTCCAGAACCCTCGGGAGACTAGCGCCCGTCCGCGTCAGCCGGATACACACAGCTTATTCCTCCGTCAAATGACCTCTCGCATCTCATCAGACGATGGAGGTAACACCCGTGCCCGTGGTCCTCAGATGGGACCGTCGCAGCATAGCACACAACGTGTCGCCTCGGCTCGCGGCAGAAATATGAACGACGTCTCAATTCCTGTTCTTTACGAGATGGGCCACGCGGATGGGCCACGACGGACCGGGCCCCCTCTTCGTGGCTGTTCCACTTTGGGAGGGATATACTAGACGCTGTAGGTGTGTCTGACATGATGTTTGAACATTCACATTGCTGTCTTTGCCAAGGCTATCGTGCTTTGCACCGTGTTTTCTCTCATTCCCACACGCTGCTCTACCACCAATGCCAAGAACTGAACGCAACTTCGGGAGGTCGAACAACAGGGGTATTGTAGTTTGGGCGTTTATGTGCTCGCCGTCCCAACGAGAAAGGTACGAATGATCTATGTACATTTCCAGGTATATGAAGTGAAAGCTCGACGCGCTCGCTCTTTCACACGGCTTGTTCCAAACGCCACATAAATTTTCCACTCTTCCCAATCCCTCCCCTCCCAATCGTCCGTGGAGTAGAACCAAACGCGTCAAGGGTATCCTACGTGTGAAGAAATCGTGATGTGAAGAAACCGATGAATCGGAGAACGCAAGAACCTGTCCCAGCCAAGCCTCTAAGCCTTCAGTGTATATTAATGTCCCCGTTATGCTTGGGGGCGAGGCGGTGAAGTGAAGCCTCATGATGAGCATTGCCAAGGTATAGGTAAGAAAGAGATAAGTGGAGGTAGATGCCGAAGGTGACCGTTTCGCGAGATGCCATGTTGTTGTTTTCGCTTTTCAACTTTTTTGTTGGGGTTTTCTGGTTGCTGTTGCATATGAAAGAGTCTAGGAAAGGTTGAATGAGCGAATAGAGGTCGGTGCTGACAATGGCAAGGAAATGTCGTCGAGACTCTGGGTTGTTTTGATTTGAGACAGTCAAGGAAAGGGTAAAGAACGTCGTAGGCATCTCGGTATATCAGTCAGGCTTCGTCAGTTCCACTCCCAGTAAATCTCTCCCTTACGTCCTTGTGAATGCTGGTCATGGATGATCAGCTGACACCTGCCTCGCTTCCACTGAAGTTCGCGGGGCTATATCCAGCAATTTGGCGCTTCCTTTTGAGTGACGGAAAGTATTGTTCGCACTGAGGAGCCCATTTTCTTTGTTGGCTTCATCCGCGACCAAGTAACTCTCAACCTCGCCCCGTTCGCTGCCATGGCCGTCATCCGAGAACGTGTTGAGAAGACCCTCGCGGCTTTTGATAAAGTCTCCCGCGTGTGGTTCCACAACATTTGGATGCCGTCCTCCCACAATGCCCCAGCGAGCATCGTCGGATGCATCGGACAAAGCGCGTTGATGTGTTACATGAGAACCCGAGCTTCGTTGGTTGCCGAATTGAGGCAGATAATCTTCGTCGGCAACGTAAGAGCCGTCATCGTCGACGAAGTATTGCGTTGGGAGGTCCGGGTCATGGTGCGAGTCGAATGAGCTTATGGAGGCTGTCCGTTGACGTGCCATGCGTGGTGGGGTCAAGGGTGTGGGGGGGATTGACCGTCGAACCGAAGTCTTTTTACCGAACCAAGAGCCTTCAGAATCGACTAAGCCCAGTGATATTGGGACTGGCTCAGGAGATGGATCAACGCTTTCAGGCAAACTCGCCGGGACTCGTCCCAGGGCCTCGTCAGGAGACATCGGGGTATCTCGGCGCTTCGGAATCGTTTCATCTAGGTCCATCACCATGTCAAGCTCTGGAGAATCCTGCTCCATGATCGCGGACGGTACTGATTCGCGCTCGAGGGACGCATCCCTGGATTGAGGGGGCGACAGGGGCAGCTCTGGCAGATCCTCGCGGAATCGAGACAAAGTCCTCTTCGGTACATTGCTGCTGAGCTTTTGAGAGAGGGCGGGCGGGATGGGACCGGCAACCGGTGGCGCATGGTTGCCCGGCATGGAATCGCGCGAGGTGTTGGAAAACGACGAAGGGCCGGACTTGCGCTTCCTAGAGCCCCATCGAAACAGATTGCTCCAAGACCTTCTGAATCTTTTGATGCTTCCTTCTGAACCCTTCCTTGAACTGGAAGTCTCAGTCTTCGGCGGCTCTGATGGCGGTGGCGGTGGCGGCGGCGATTTTGATCGCGATGTTCGAGGCATAAGAATAATCTTCTTCCTAGGGCTGCGTGTGCGTGGTATCGGCAGGTCATCATGTGTGGATTCCATGGAGGCGTCATCCAGGGGGATGCTGTCGGTCCGGTGAAAGTGCTCGAGGGGCCCCTGTGCAGCTTGATCACCGGCCTCGTCGTCATCATCATCCATTTCTTCCGCCGGGCGTTTACCTAGCTGCTTGGATGCTGGATTGGGTGACGATTTCTGGGAAGACCTGGGGGACGCTCTTGGTGTGGACGAGGTCACGACAGCAGACTCAGGCTCAATGCCCAGGCCGACCGACTCTCGACCTAGTACGCCTCTTTCCAGGTTCGATGGCAAGTCGTGACCGTCTCTCTCAGCAGCCCTTTCCATCTCTGCTCTCCTTGCCAACCTTCGTTCGATTCTCTCCTGTTCTCTTTCCTGCTTCCTCGCCCTCCTCCGTCCATCACGTTCCATCAGCTCTCGGAGGTCACTGGCAGTAAGATCATCGGCGAGATCGTGAATGCGCTTGTGAGCCTTGAGTGTAGCCTCTGGAATTGGTTCTCTCTCTGACAGCTTGTTCCGAACCGACATGTATCGATCGGGTCGTTCAGGTGGGGGGCTGTATCGTCGTGGGTGCACCGTGTATCGGAGAGTCGGTCGAGGAGCCAGCGCTTCGAGGGCAGAGACCTTGAAAGCGACCTGCTCTGAATCCGAGGAAAGGCTTGAATGAATGCTCCCCGGTAGTGGCAGTGATATATCCGAGTTCCGCTGCTCTCTCTCAAAAGATCGTCGAAAGCCCAGCCCAAGCCCGGTCACCACCCGCCTGGTGTCTCTCTTCATCGGCCGCCCAGACTGCCATGGCTCAGCAGCCGGTCGAAGGGGATCAAATCTGCTCATAGCCCTGACCTCTGCTTCACGAGCAGTGTCGGCCTTCCTCCGCTTGCTTGACTTTTTGTGCGCCATGTGCTCAGCATTGCGCTTATTGTGTAGGGTCGGCATTCTTGAAAAGTTGTCGTTGTCAAGATGAGGATGGGCAGCAATGGGGGGACCAGAGGCTTTTGAAGAAGAGTGGACTTGGGGATCCACTGAACCCTGAGCGACAGCCCCTGACTTCCGTTTCCGACTGGTCCTCCGGTGCTCGACTGCCAGGGCATCCTCTCTACCCTTCTCGAAGCTGTAGGTTCGCTCTCGGCGGTGTAACTTGTTTGGTTGTCTCTTCATTGGCGAAATGGATTGGGCCTGAGGGGCGGGTTCCGTCTTCCTCCTGCGCGCACGAGCCTGGTCCTCGGGCGTGTCCCGTATAGTGGATTCGGGGCCAGACACGATATCGCTACGGAGTCTCTTCCTGCGGCTCTTGCGCCGAAATGGCCAGACTGCCATGATAGGGTCTCTGCCGGGCAGGAGCCCGGATGAGCCTTATGGCGTGGCAGATGAGGATGAGATTGCAACTGCCTCGGGTTAGAATAGATCAGAACGTCGGGCCAGCTGGTACAGTCTCTGTTGCGATAAGCTGGACGGCCAGAGCGAAGTCATTCTGAGGGTAGGATTTGGTTGTCAATGCTAGATCTCGGTCATTTGCTGGCAGTGGGTCTCCGGGAAGTTTGTGTGATGCAGATGGGGCAGGGTCCGTGTGTAAGTCACAGGATTCTCCCTGACGGGACTTGGAATGTGAATTGTGACCCAGAGCGATTCATGGAGAGCCAATGCTTCAAATTGCCCTCAAATTGTGCGGCGACTGAGCCCTGGGAGTTTTTTTCTCGCAACGCGGCGAGTGAGGAGGGATGGAGTTTATGGGCGGCAAATTGTAGGTACTGCGCAGGCCGTGCGACGTGGATGTTGCGATGGGGGACGAGCAGCCTCGACCTTGTCCGTAAGACGCTGTAATGTAGGAGAGGAGTGGGTGTGTGCTGATGTCGTGGCACGCAGTCCACACAGACCGACTATTCGATGAGGGAGCCAAGAGCCTGGCAGACTAGATACGACGTGTGGGACTTGGCCAATGCAGGTACAACGGGATTGTCTCGTCTTTATCTCGTGATGATAAATTGGGCCTACGGCGCTGTGCAACGTGGTGCTGGTGCTGGTGCTGGTGCTGGTGCTGCTGGTGCTGCTGCCGCTGCTGCCGTGGTGCGCCAGTCACCACTCTCGCTCGGTAGTGAGATTTGAGGAGAGATGATAAGGACAGGGTTCGTGGAACGGGTCGTAATGGGGGAGACGAATCCAGATGCTGTTCGGCTGCTAAACATTGGAAATGCCAGTGGTCAGACGTGTTGATGACGATAAGTGAAGGCGAAATCCGAGGTAGGATCGAGAGTAGGATCGAAGCCCCTGATGTGAAGAAGTCCAGACTCGCAGGCGGGTGGCTAAAACGGGGAAGCTGTGGCGACGAGACAGGCCGGTCCTGGCCGGGGGAATGTATTTAAATGATGCATCCTTGTGAGTGCAGGGCAGGCGGGCAGGCGGGCAGGCGGGCAGGCGGGCAGGCGAGCAGGCGAGGAAGTCAGAAGTCCAGAAACCAAATGTGTGAGAGAGGTTGCATGCCACCCAACCTGCCCTGCCAGCCGCCTGCTAATCCAACCAAAACCTTGATTGATGAACCTTTTCAGCCATGCCAAGCCGATGCTTACTGGCCCTGCAGCCCTGCTGGCTCACTACTGTGCACCCTTCCCGTGCCTCCCAGCCTGAACAGTGCTGACTTCCCTCGCAAGACGTCAATGCTCCTTCTGCCCTCCCCTCCTTCCCTGCCATTCTCTCGCTCGGCTGCATGTCTCCACACAAAAACGCGTGGTCAAGTCTCGTCCCGCACTGCCCGCCGCGCCCGCCAAGCAAGGGCAAGCAAGGGCAAGAGAGTGACCTGCAGCTCCTGTGTGTACTTTGCACTACACACTACACTACAAGTATGCACGGCCAGGGTGGGGGGAGCCGTGCCTGCCCCTCGGAAGCATGCAGACCTATAACTGGTCGGATTCGAAGGGAAGTGGGGAGCCACTAACGCTCCCTAGTAAGGCAGGAACGGCACGGCAGAGCCAAGGGCCATACACTAGTAGATCTTCTCTTAGCCGACAAGGGGGGGGGTTTCTGGGCTCCACAATGCCGGTGGTCTGTGTCAAAATCGGTACATACTACTTCTTGAACTTCTGTCACAAGGGAAAAGAAGAGGCAATTCGTCCTAATTCGTTTCTCGTCGACAGGAAACGCTCGTGTTTAAGGTTTGGGGGACAATCAAACCTTGAATGATCGATCGGGGCGGCAGGCGAGGCGAGCACGCCACAACGCGCCCGTGTCGAGGTTCCCGATCGCCTGACATGATCAAGCATTCGCAACCAGGAACCACATTGGCAACAGCAGCAACCTTGCGGAAGAGCTGACAGCTGGCAACTCATACCCAGTACCCGCGGGATCTGGCGAAACTGCTGCCCAAGCCTGACCAGTCTCGCCCCGGGAATCGGACCACGACGAAAGAACCCGGATGCAAGGGAGAAGGTTGGAGGCCCCCCCTAGACTTCAAACGACTCTACCGAGGCATCAATACGACGACCATTTGACTTCCGGTTTCTAGAGTGCGACGATTATCCGAGCAACTTTCAAGGTATTCAAGGCGGCCTCTCTGTCCTCCAGGCTACTTCTTGGCCCAACACCCCCGACCAGTCAGGCCAATCCGTCACTTCGACTTGGCAACCGCATAACTGTCGTCAAGGTCCGAATGTCCACGAGATCAGCGGCCATTTCAAGATATATCTCCGCGCAGAATGATACCGCCGATCGCTTCTCCCGTCCATCAGAAACCGGGTCTCATCCAAGCGGATGCACGGCTGCACATTGATGTCATCTCTACTGGTAGAATCCACCCTCGGCTCTTTGCGCCCGCTCCGGGAGTGCTGGGCATTTCGCAGAACCCAAACACTTGCGCAAGCAAACTCGCAGATACTATACTACGCAGTATCTTGGCCAGTCCCTGTGAGGTAGCTCCTCTTCAGCTGTGACGAAGCCTGGGTCTCGTCCAAGGCCCAGGTGTGGTCCAAGGCCCAGGTGTGGTCCAAGGCCCAGGTGTGTTGTGTCTTGGCAAGGTCGCGTCGGCCAGGAATCTTTCTTGGTCGGCCTTCAGTCGACCAACGGATGCAGAGAAAACACGTTTGTGACTGGCCCTGCAGAAGAAGCTGCAGGTGGATTTCTCGTGCCTGACGATGTCGAGCGACCACGTACCAACTGCATTGCATGAGCATGTCTGTCTGGCCTTGCAGAGATGGCCGCAGACCCCTCATTATCTCTTTGAATGCCGCGCTTCTTTCTTGATGCCAGTGGTTTGCCACCTCCCCGCCATTGACGAAATGGCGAACAGACGAGAACCGGTCCGTCGGGAGGTCTACTTAGTAGAACCACGACAAGCATCGAAGATCACGCGCGCAGAAGAATTGACAGACTCTCGACCGTTGATAGGGCCCGAGGCATGCTCAAGCTTGATGGGCTACATTAGCACTCCCGCCAAGGGGCTGGCCGTTGTACGCAACGTCAGTATGTCAGCCACAGGGACACCATTCTGAGAAGGGGACAGCCGGCAGGCGTGCGATTTGCCCAAGCCGCTTGGAGCTGTGGCATGCGAGGCTTATCATGCACCCAGGCACTCCGCCATTGAAGCTTTGATCGACGATCAACCGCTCGACTGGGACGCCATGTGCCACTCCTTGACCACCGTCTGTTGGTCCAAGCACTACTGGATCAGCACACCTTGCGCCAGTGCCCAAATTTGTTCAATTGGACAACCAATTCAAGCCCTTAATATCCCAAGTTTGTCTGCTGCAAGATTTTTTCTCTTGGTGAGGGCCATGATTCGTGAGAGCGAACACGCGAGCCATGGAGCAATCTCCAGGGATGAACTCGATCGTCAGCCGGCCCCGCCATCGCCGACAATCCATCGATCGCATGGATGGTTGACCTAGTCGAGGTTGTCCAGAAGCGCACGTCGACGAGGTGTGAAGGGTGTGTTTCTTGGCCACCCAACAGGGCCATCCCATCTCGACGGCATCCGGCTGGTTACAGCAAGGCAGTATCCGGCCTCTTCGGTGGTTGTTTGAAAGGTGGTGTACACATTTGGTCGCATGCCATGCAGGCAGATGCGGCGCATTTTCAGACTTTGACCTCCATGACCGCGCATAATGCTTCTAGAAGCTAAATGCCTCACAAGTCAGTTAAGCCCTGGAAGGACCCTGAAAAGAAGGTTGTCCCGTCACCTGCATGTCGAGCCCAAGGACCGGAGGGCCCAAACACTCGCAACCTCTGGGAACGGAGATTTGTTGGTTCGCGTGGCGTACCTGGCCGGGGTTGCTGACCACCCAACGAGCTTGGTCGTCCTTGAGGATTACAGGGGATGGACATATCGTCTTTCCAGATCTTATCAGGGAGTGCAGGTCGCCACTGCTTTTCATGCGAAGCCGTCGCCATTCAATGTTACCTGCGGAGCAACTTTACCAGGGCCCGCGATGGGATGGCATAAGGTTGATGAGGCCGCTGTTCGAGATTTATCATATGTGAATATCTTATGATAAGATCGACGCCCAAAGCCGACCTCCGAGCCTGAGTTTGTTTCAACTATGAGTATGGATGGTGCCAGGTGCCTGATCAATAGTGCCTGATCAGTGGTGCCAGCAGGGCTGGCGAGGTGATCGTCGCCAATCTATTCGATGTCAGACTTGCCGTGCTGGTTTTGAAGGCTCGATAAGCTTTGGCTGGCCCTGCCGAGATTGAGGAGGCCGAAAGTCGCCGTCTGGTGTTCGAGAAGCTCGCTGTCAAATCTAATTACTGGCAAGGCAGGGTCGCGACTGAGCCGGACGAGCCGCGTCCATTTAGTATCCACGTATCAATACGTTGTTCTTGTAAGTCGGTAGTAGTGAGTAGGAAGGACTGCGGAGATAGATTGGTGTTCTGGGATTTACCGTGGTAGGACTTTGGAGAGGGATCACAGGGATGTCGATAAGATAAGACCCGCCACTACTAGGTACACAGTAGCGAGTGCGTTGCTCTTCCAACACCCGTGCCTGACGGCAGGGCCCGCTAGCCCTGCAAGGCGGGCAAGGCGGGCAAGACTGTTTTCTTCCAGCACAAAGACAGCACCACAGCCATGCCGCCGCGTCTTGAGATTCAACCCTCAACTCCTCGTGACAACCACATCCAGTAGACAACCCAACTTGTCCATCTTGCTCGCCGAACCGCGCCAAAATGGCGTACAACCCCAGGATGAGCATCATCCCACCGGGGCAGCAACAATCGCGCACCCAGCGCACGGCACGCAGCAAGCGCGAGGAGACCAAAGCCGCGATGCGCCTGCCCGACCACGAGATCGTGGGCTGCATCACCGACATCGGCATCCCCTTCACCGTCGCCGACCTGCAGAAGCCCAACGCGAACCAGGTGCAGAAGATCTTCGAGTGGTTTGCCGAGCTCCTCCTCAATGCGACCCGCGAGACCGTCGCCCCTGCCATGCGCGCCGCCGCCCGCGACATCGCCGGCGACCACGGCGACCAGCTCTTCCCGCCCGATACCACCGACCTGATGGGCTTTTATGTCTCGCTGCGGCGGCTGCTGCTCAAGTGCGGGCTGGAGGACGACGAGTTCAGCTTTGCGGATCTGTACAAGCCTACGCACGCGCGCCTAGTCGATATCTTCAGCCACCTGATCAACTTTGTGCGCTTCCGCGAGAGTCAAACGAGTATCATCGACGAGCACTTCAACAGGGGCGAGCAGACCAAGACCCGCATCGAGCAGTTGTACGGCGAAAACCAAGACCTGGAGGTGCGCCGCGACGAGATGCACGGGAACCTGAACCAGACGCAGGCGCTGGTGGCGGAGAAGACGAAGCGCAACGAGGCGCTGAAGAAGAAGCTGCTGGAGCTGCGACGCAACCAGGAGCAGGTGGCCGCGAAGATGGAGGAGGCCAAGGTGAAGAAAAACCAGATGACGAAACAGCTGGAGGACAAGACCGCGCAGAAGTTGGCCGTCAGGCAGGAGAGCTCTAAATTGCGGCCGTACGTCCTGCAGAGCGCATCCGCTCTACAGGCAAGTCTGACCGAGCTGTCGAATACCCTCGCCAACGACAAAGCCCACATAGACTCCCTCGACCGCCGCGCACGCGCGCTCCAGACCTCGACCGACTCGTTCACGGTGGTGTCCACGGACGTGGCGCAGTGCATCAAGCTGCTGGATGAGATCACGGGCGAGCTGCAGAAGGAGGAAGATGAGAACGCGCGCAAGACAAAACAGAAAGACGCCCTCCTCGAGCGACGGACGGACGTGCAGGATGTTGAGCGTGCGGAGGCGTTGCTTCAGAGACAATTGGCTAAATGGGTCGAGCGGACCGAGAAGCTCAGGGAGCAGGCGAATGCGAAGGCTCAGGAGGCCAACAGGAAGATGGAAGAGCTTGGCAGTATACATAAGAAGCTCAAGCAAGAGCGAGGGGAGAAGGGCAATGATATTGAGAAGCGCAAAGTGCGGATAGAGCAGACGGAGAAGAAGGTAAGTTGGCTGCGCGACCCGATTACCATGAGACATGTGTGCTGACCAATTCTCACAGATGCAAGAACTTAAGGATGCCATCGAGAAGGAGGTACACGACGCTCATGATGAGTACCTCAAGATGGAGGCCCACATCAAGCTGTACATAACAGAGATGGAGCAGGCTATCCCGCCTGACGAGTAGAGGCACATTTCCTTTTCGTGTAGTGACGATGTTTCAGGGCGTTATGATACCATGTCAGGAGTTCGACGGGGATGGTGGAGTCTGGATTCGGGATTCAAGATTCAGGGGGGTTGTTTTCCCACATAGGCTGGAATTGGAATTTGCTTCATGGCGTTGACGGACTTCCTGTCACGAATGATTCTAATTTTTTGGCACTGAGCGTCATAGTGTGCCCTCATTCGTCTCTCTTAACCAGTCGCCCTTTCTGTACCGGAACCACCTCCCCAGCACCCTACCCAGCGACACCTTTCGTCCCGTCCAAGCTGCCTCGTCCAAATCACCGCCAGCTCTCACAACACTCGCGCTCAACACCGGCACTTCCTCCCCCAGCATCGCCTGTTCCTCTCCACTCCCGGCACCCTCAGCCTCGCCCTCACC
>MUZH01003809.1:0-24783 GCA_003012965.1 Juglanconis oblonga
GACACGGATCACATCGAAGACGTTCTCCTTCGCCAGCGCGTCGACTGCGATGGCACCCGAGGGCCCGGCGCCAATCACAGCTACGCGCTTGACTGGTTTCAGGGTAGACATAACGAGAAATAAATTTTTTCTTTCTTTTTTTTTTTTTTTTTTAAAAAAAAAGAGGGGGAGGAGATTTGTGCTGAGCCTCGTTTGCTCGCCGAGACTATATGTATCCGTAAATATCGACGCCCTCAGAAAAGACTCGGTATCTACAGATAGATAGATCACTTCGGTAGGCGCACTTGCAATGCGATCCGCCACGTCGTCTCGGGGTTGGGAGAGTCGATCGAACTTGCGTGGCTGAGAAAGAAAGAGCTCATCTGGACCGTGTAATCTTATTGTACTCTCCCCGAACAAGATAAGGGGACACTAGTGAGAGGCGATGGCGAAGAGTCTTTTTCGATATATAATAAGCCTCGCGCGACGGGGGCCGCTGGCCGGCCGATGTCGTGATCAATCGCCGGGATGTCCTAATCCCAAGTGCCCAGCTCGCTCCCACACACACCTTATATACTCTACTGTACCGGACGGCATGCTGTACTATCTGCTACTACGTATTTTGTTGTACAATCTCATATTGATAAGGGATCACCTCGTTTCCGTCTCATGATGTTTGATCTGTTTAGTATGCTCCTACGATGCTCACATCTCCCTGTCCTCGGCCTAGTGAGCATTTTCGATTTTCCCCGAGCCCAGTGGCACTGAAAGAAACAGCCAGGAGAAATCATCAGCGCAAGATGAATATCATCACATCACAACCGTAGTTTGAAATTTCAAGCTTGAGCCGGACAAACCAAACCCCCGGAGACGTACGTAGTCTTCTATGAGTGGACACCAACGTAGCACCAGCCTATCCGCCGTAGACCCTCTTCACATCCAGATCCCATGGAACCAAGACGGTTCACAGTTCAGTCAACCCCACCCTAGCTAGCTTCTTGCCAGCCTCTCCATTCTGATCCGATTGGCGTGGCGCAATCCAGTGTCCAAAAACCGGCCGTGAGTGACGAGAACACACCAAGCCCCCCATGAGAAATGTACGCCAGACCCAAGTCTATATATATGTACAATGCACATTCGGCAGCAGTTTCGATTCAAGCCCGCATTCGCCAAGGAAAATGAGCACGCTTCCACCAACCAGCACAATGCAGTATTCTTCTGGGAAAACACTCCACCCAGATGGGCGAGCCCCATCCTCATCCACCACCGCCCTGCGCCTTAGCCCTCGCAGCATCCACCTCCCTCTGCAACGCATCCAAATCCGCCAACATCGCCCGCACCGCCTCGTCACTTGCAGCCGTATCAACGCCCTCCACGAACTCACCCTCCTCCGCCACAGATGTCACATTATTGCTCCCTCCCCGACGCACACTATCCACACTCCGCCTCCTCGCCAGCCCAGCCTCGTCCGTAGACCATCTACTCCCACCTCTCGTCCGAGGCGGCGGAGGCGGGGGTACCGCTCCGTACCCCTTCCGATTGGAAGCCGAGCTCGCGTTCTTGCGCAGACTCGAGTTTCGCTGCGGCGGTGGGACGGGAGGGGAGACTTTCGCCGCTGTGCCTGCCTCATCACTACCTGGACTCGTAGGGAAGGGAAACGACGGAGACGCCCCACTGTTCGACACGGGGCTCGACACGCTGGGACTCTGCCGGTGTCCTGCACCTCGCCTTGGTGGTGGAGGTACTGGGGCAGCGATGTTCAACCGGATACTACTCGATCTGCTCCTCTGGCTCTCTAGGCTCGACCGTGGTGGTGTGGAGGCCAGGTCCTCGGATACATCCGCCTGGGTTTTACTCTCGCTCCTCGCGTGGCTCGTTCTCCTAGGCGGCGGCGCCGGCTTTCGTAACGTCGAAGCGGGCGGACTCTGCATGGGCGTCGAGGACGAGTGGCTCGCGTTCGGCGGCGTCGGCGGTCGGGGCGAGGGCACCACGTCCGCCTCCGGATCGATGTCCACCTCGGGCAGCTTCCCCGCGGCCTCCTTGTCAAAGATGCTGTTCCTGGCAGCGTCGTCTTCTGGCGGTGGGGGCAAGGGCTTGTTGATGTCTGTGGGCGGGGAGGTAGGTGATGGGCCCGTTGCCGCGAAGCCGACGGAAGGGCGGCCGTCTAGGTCTGGGAAGCGGCTCTTCTCTTTGAGTTCTACTTTGATCAGCTTTCCGTGTCGTGTTGCCGGAGGTGGCGGCGGCTTCTTTCGTCGTGAGCCGGACCGCTGGGGAGCGGGTGCGGATTGGTTTAGTAGGCCGCGTTTCTCATCTTCAGGTTCCGTCTCATGTGATGTTCGTGGTGTCTCTTGCAGTGGGTGCGTAGCCTCGAATATCGACTGTCGTGATATCGAGGACGTCTCTGTTATGCTCCCAGCATCGCCGCCTGGGGAATGAGCAGGTCGCTGGCCCGTCAACAGCAACCTCTTGAATGCCTCGACATCCATCCCAGCCTTTCCTGCTGGGGACGCCTGGTCCGCCGAGGCCTGCCCGCCGCCCTCTTTTGCATCCCGCTCCATGTCCTCCAATGTTTTCTGGAACGGATTTGGCGGTGGTCCGCGGCCCGTATACGTCGGGCTCCGTGTCTGTTGAGCCTGGACCGGCTCTGTCCTCTCCACCCTGACCCCAGCCAGCGCTTCCTCGGGCAACGGGGGCGCTTCATTCATAAAAGGATCCTCCGTCTCGCCGTTCACCTCCTCCTCTTCCTCGTCACTGGTCTCGTCATCTTCGTCCCTCGGAGGCAGCGGGTACTTGGGGTAGGTGTGCTCGGCACCGGTGGACTCGGGACTCGAAGGGGGCGGGCTCTGCACCCGGACTTTTTTCACGGGTTTCGGCTTCGCGAAGGTAACAGCCGGTAGAGGAGCGTCGGTCTTGGAGGACCCGAGCGAGGAGAGGGCGCGGGCAAAGTCGGAGCTGGAGGGCGCGTGGGTGCTCGTGGAGGGAGTGGTCGGCGAGGCTGTATAGTCGGTGTTGACGGTCGTGGCCGGTGGGGTGGTGGTGGTCTTCCGGCGGAAGGGGTTGTGGGAGCCGAAGCTCGAGGGAGACGACTCGGAGGCCATGGCAATAGGCTCTGGCTTTCTCGTGCTCAAGGTGTCTGTTGGGTCATAGCATGCGGTCCACGAGGGTTGTTACAGCAACGTAGCAATGGCAATGGCCAGTGGTCGACCAGCCATCGTCGTCGGTTCGTCGGGACTGGATGTGACCAGAGTGACTTGGGTTCTTGGGTGGCTGTGACACGAGGAACGGGAATAGATTATGTGATTTAGATAGACTTTCGTAGGGCGAAGTTCGGCGCAACGCACCGCACCGCAGCGGATGAGACGGGCTGGATTTGCCTCGGGCTCGTCTGGCGAGCTTGGCCTGCAGAACGTCCGTATACGTTGGATGGAAGGGGGTGGGGTTGGGGGGGGACACTGCTACCTAATCGAACAATTGACGGAACCACAATCAGATCAGAAATACACACGATCGATCGACACACAAGGCAATATCTTTGAACACCCAAGCAGAGAGGATCAATGCATTGTCCCCCAGGTTTCCACTCCAAAGTTCGGGGAGGATCAAGGTTTGGCTTGGGGTTGCAGCTGTCACTATCATCCTGTCACCCTCCTTATCGCCCGGGCCACACGGGATGGTCCAATGCACGGGCCAGCATCCGTCCTCCCAGGTACTCAACGGCCCGCGTTTCGGACTCCGTTGATACTCCGTTGCGAGCGCAACTGCGAACCAGACCGTTTCTGTGAAAAGGGAAGGGAAAAAGAACGGTTTAGTTATTAACGACTACTCACCAGCCGCTTGCCAGTCAGCAGACAGCTTCCAGAACAATGTGGGGTCCAGAAACATCCTGTTCATATTAGTCACCCCCCGGAGCTCATCAAGCTTGACGACCGTTTTCCCTGCGTCCTGAATCGTAGCTCTGAAACGTCAACTGCCACACATAGGTACACAAACAATCTCGGGTGATGATGCCTCTTTTACAACTACACATGGTTACCGAGTATGCAGTATTTCGCGAATCCTCGCCGTGAATTGGGTTTTCTTTTAAGGTTAGCAGGTCTGAGCAAGAGCAAACCGGAGATCGTCCGTTGGGCGTGCACAGTAGGTTATCGCGACATGTCCCGGGTTAACAGGTCAGTGAGTGCGTGTGAAAACAAGTTGCATTAGACACGCGTGGCAGAAATTGTCTTGACAGAATCCACCAAGTCCCTCATCGGCCGCAAAGGCCCAGAAACAGGAAAGGGAGGCAGGTCTAATGTGCGTGGCGCCCCTTTTCCTGTGAGTAAACAAATCCCCGGCCACACGCGTCGCGCCCGCCGGACCCATCATACATCCACTAGAATTGAACTGTCGCCTTTTCCCCCGCAAGCGAGGGGGTGATGTGAACCTCAAGAATCATCTGCATTGCAACACCAGCCAGTTCATTTCCCTGGTATAATTACAAGACCATCCGTCCCCTCTTCACCGTAACCATCTGCTGGCTAAGACTATTGTCAACCCGTAGATACCACGCATCATGGTCCAAGCCCACGCTTGTGCAGTATTGCCACTTCACACCAGTAAACACCAGCCATGTTGTGCAAATACAACTCGCGACCTCCACCCACCGTGGCACTCACCCAATGCAAACATGCGCTGCCATCTCTTCAAAGCAAGATACACAAACGTAGCCAGTTGACAGAACCCGCAAATTCCCTGTTTCCCAAACGCCAAGAGAACCCCTCCACAACGCACGCAAAAGTCATGTCATCCAAACGAAGTCGACCCCGACAGAATGCGAAGTCGCTCATGCCGCCGTCGAGGCTGCCTTCTTCGGAGTGGCCTTCTTAGCAGCCGCCTTCTTTGGTGTGGCCTTCTTGGTGGCGGCAGCCTTGGTGGTCTTCGCGACGCGACCTGACTTGGTCTTGGTCAGCGTCTTAGGCTTGTCGACAACAGCAGGGGCCTGGTTGACTATGTCAGTGAGAGGCGCGAATAAATTTCATAGTGAGAACACTCACGTCGGCCTTCTTGGCAGCGGCCTTCTTAGGGGTGGCGGCCTTCTTGGGCGCAGCCTTCTTCTCACTAGCAGCCTTCTTGGGCGCAGCGGGCTTCTTCGGGGCCGCCGCCTTCTTCTCGCTAGCGGGCTTCTTGGGGGCAGCGCCCTCTTTCTTGGGGGCAGCAGTCTTCTTGGCCAGCTTGGTACCACCAGAGGCACCTGTAAGTCATGTTAGTAGGCAGGTAAACACTGAAGCCAGAATCTGCATTGCTTGATGACCAAGGTCGGTGGTGGTAGTAACCCAAGTGCATGCGGAAGGTGATGCAGTGCAAAGATGCAAGACACTTACCCTTGGGCTGGACGAAGACTCCCTTGTCGACACCGGCCTTGAGGGCGCGGTTGAAGAGGGAGTCGAACATGGAGTCGGTAGCATTCAGCTTGTTGTTGGCCTTGACATACTTCTTCAAGCTCTGGCGACTGTTGGGTGCAGGTCATGTTAGCGTTGTGCTCTAGCATGGTGTGATCTTGTCTCACCCCGAGTCCGAGTCACGATGGCATCATGCCATGCCATGCGGGGGACGAAGCACGTGGTGCGTACAGGACAGGAAGAAAAAGAAAAAGACTGCTTACCTAGAGCCGTTGCGGTCCTTAAGCTGTAGAAGAGCATGACACGTCAGTACGATTCAAGACCAGTGCGAAAGATGGCGGGTAGCGTGGTGGGGAAGCTGGGTTGCGATGCTGCCTTGATGCACGAAGGCGCGGCAATCAACGCGCGACAGCTCACACCTGGATGCGGGAACACGCGATGCGCCGGAAGATGAGGAAAGGCAACACATACGTGAACAATGGCATCACTGATCATGTCCTGTAGTCTGTTAGTCCCCGATGCGACTGCAAAACGGCCGGAGTGAACGCGACAAACCTGGTAAGATGGGTGGGAAGGGGCGGACTTGGCCTTGGGGGCACCGTCGGTCTTCTTAGGAGGCATGATGGCTGGTTTTTGGGTTGGGTTGGGCTGGTTTGGAATATGGTTGTGGTTTGATGGCTGGAAGACCGAAATGACGACGATTTGCGCTGATTGTCTATAGACTGGTGCTGTGGTGGTGGTGGATGAGTTGGGTGGAAGAAGAAGAGGGAGATCGAAGGGGAGGGAAGGCGGACCGGGAGGGCGGGCGCCGTCGAGACATGTGGCCGTGTTTATATACGAAAAGTGGGGTGAGCGCGAGGGAGCACAATCAGTAAAACGCTCTTGCACTTGCACTCGCGCTCGCACCCGACTCTGCTCTTGCCCCAAGCTCCTGCCAGAGGCACTGCACCTCTCCGTATGCTGCTCAACCTTATTATTAGCCACACCTACACTCTTACAACCTCACTTCGCCCCTTTCTTTCCCCTGTTCGCTTCCCTCCTTCCTGACTCTCTCCAAAGTTTCGTCTTGCATCTTGTTCTCGGCTCATTATCCCGTGCTTCTGTCTGCCTGCGTAGCCGTGAACTCTCTACAACACCTCGAGTTCTATTTTCAATTATTTGCTTTTGGGAAGTTGAGGATTATTTCTAGTTGAATATAAATGACAGCATTAATTCCGCAATCTGTCTTTGTGCTGAGTCTATGGCGGTGACTTATACCCACCCGAACCTGGCTGCGGACCACCTCCCCGACTTGCCATCCACTGCCATCCTATTTTCGACCCGACGTGATTTGCAGTAGTCCGAATCTATAATTGGGTCTCATCGTCACAGATCCTAACAGATCATGTTATCTTGTTATAGTTTTCCAAAACTTAATCAAGCCCTGAATATCTCACAGGGTCTCTCTTCCGTCCGCACGGGATTTGCGGCACATTAGCTAATGCCCGTTTTCTGAACGGGCGTGTGGCCCAAGCTCCCTCCCGCTTCTCACCTTGACAACAGCCGCTTTCCCCGTTTGGGAGGCTACTTGCAGCCCTCCCGCGGTCAATTTAGCAACGGCCCCCGAGCCAGAAAGGAGCTGATCCCTCCCCCCTGCACAGGGCTAATTTGTGATTGGCTGCAGCACAACCTCACCTCGTCCGTCTTGTCACTCCAACTTCTGAGGAGAAGTCGAAGAGGGATGATTGAGGTGCGCGATGCCTCTCTCACAACACCCATCTCGCTCCCCCCATTTTTCGCCCTTCCTGTCCCGACCTTCTCCCTCTTTCTTCCTCTTGTCGAGTCCTGCCACACCTTTTTGCTTATTGGCCATTGGGCCCAAGTTCTGCTTCACTTGATTTGATCTTGTCAATGCGACCGGTTCGATCCCGGCCTCGACTCGGGGGATTCTGGAACCGGACTAATCACTGCCGATTTTGGGTGCGGGAATGCGTGATGGCTGCACGTTTCCCAACTTGATCCAATGCGAACGTGTTCAGTCGCATCCCGAATGGCGAGCGCACAACCCTTGCATTCTAGCCATTGAATGCCATTTTCTGATTCTCGGAAATCGTCGCTTCCAAGTCAATGCAATTTTGTGGATTTCACTGTTCAAATGACACCCAATATCAGACAGGTTTGCCAAGGTTCCTTTTCGTCGTTGTCGCCCGCATCGGGGTGTTTTGCATCGTGAAGCTATCCGCAAATTCGTGACTGATTTTCCTTTTTGACCATCCACGCCACCACACTTGAATCAATTCTCCATTTTCGTGTCCTAGGCTCATCATCCGATCAATTTTGAGCACATGCCCATTTTTTGGTATCCTTTTTGAACGGTTGTGGCCTGGTGCACCCGTCTTTGTACGCGAGCGGTTGACATCGTGAAGACGCGATCACGATGCACAGCATCCGTCAAGCTTGCGACGCTCTTCCCCCAACCTCAACGTGCTCGAATTCATCTGAGAAAACGGCCACAGCTCAAGCGAGCTTGGGTCTATAGATCGATCACTTTTTCATTTGTCCATTCCACATCCACGTTGAGCAATTCCACGTTTTCCTCACGTCGCTTGCCAAAGGTGTGACGCGTTGCACAATCCATAATAACATGGCATCATTTTTCAACCGCACATCCACCCACGCCCTTGTGAAATCATGCAGACAACCAGAAATCATACCGGCAATTGAAGGCTTCCACTTGCAATATTTTCCTGTCATGACTAACCTCCCGACGGAGGCACAACACACTTATCTGTCACCAGCCCAGAGCAGGACCGACGGTGGTCCGGGGCACGGATGGCAAGTTGGATGCGTCCGTGCTTCCAGAACAAGACCAAAACCAAAAACACCTTTCACAACATAGCAATGCCCGGGAAAACAACGTGTCTCAGCATTGGCAGACACTATAGCATCGTCACCAATCCCGACTAGACACGCATGCACCACGGCCTGCAGGGAAAGGCTCGGTCGGGTACACACGCCTCGCACAGCCCAATCGCCACAACCCGCCAACCAGGCCACGAAGCGAGCACCATCGAGACCATACACAATTTCATCACCCGCGTCCTTTCTCCAGGTGTCTTTTCGAACTCACATCGCCTGAATATATGCAAAATAGAGAAATGGGTATCAAACCTTTGGATCGATTCGTTGGTTTTCGTGAGTGGGAGGGAGCTTGCGCTTCGCGTACCATGCACTGCATCCGCCATGGAGTTGAATGGCTTCTCTCCCTGATTCTAAAGAGTTGGAGGCTTTGCTTTACGCATCTCAGGCACCCCGTGAAAATGGCCTCCCTGGAAAACGGCTGTCTGCACACTGCTGGTGCCTTGCGGCAGAACACGACAAAGGGACCGCGAGTCGGCGCATGTACACTTGACGAGGCCATCAACCATGATGAAGAACGCAGCAGTCGGCGATGACGGTACCGCAGCTGGCCTTGCGGACTGATCCTCCATCATGCATCCATCGAGTAAGTTCACAAGATACTTGGCCGCGATGATCGATGTCGAACCCATCCTCACGGCTTCCCTTACTGTGCGTGCCGCCCGCCTCACTAAGCACAGCCTCGAGCCTCGTCATCTTCCCTTCACTCCGCCTCCCAACCACGTCGTCTCCGCTCAGGGCTCCCTGTGCGCCCATCCGGACCGATCCTCCTCTTACGAATGCATCAAGTCATCCATTTGCGTCAATCACGCGGTTGAGGACCCCCCCCCCCAGAGAATGCTCTCCGGTGGCGGGATAGCCATGCACCGGGGCTAACAGGCTTCTCTGGAGTATGATGGCACCGGAACGCCGCTCCACGATCAGTTTGCATTGTCGAGGTACAGCGGAAGCGAGGCAAGTGGGCAAAGGAAAGATCTCTTGTTCACCACATTGGCCTCTCCTAATGGGCAGTCTTCGCCCCCTCCATGCCCATCGAGATACCCCGCGACTCACGTATTCGACAGCATGTTTTGGGCATCGTCGAGTCCTCACCCACGGCAAGGATGGAATCTACTAGACTTTCGACGACTTCTGCTGCTGAGGAAGGCACAGTACGGCAGATGCTCACCACGGTCAGGCTGGCATGGCTCACATCTGGCCCACATCTAGCTCACATCTGGCTTATATCTGGCTCACTGCTGGCTCACTGTTGGTTCACTGCTGGCTCACTGCTGGCTCACTGCTGGCTCACTGACTGGCTCACTGACTGGCACCTTATCTCCGAGCTGGCTTCATGCTGGCGATATGTAGTTAGATAAAGATCGCCCTGCACGAGTTTCGTTCGATGTCTGTTCCTGGAGCACCTCCTCGATGCACGAGGTAGAGCCCGCGGTCCAAAGAAACTCGCTCCCCCCCCCCCTTCCCGGCTGCCCAGACAGGATGGGAAGGGGCAGGGCGGCCGGCACCCGATGAGAGAGTCGACTTGATGGTGTGCACCGCTGCGCAAGAACCTGACGAAGTGGCAAGGATCCGACACTGTCCGACAGAACAAAGACCATACCACTTCAGAAAGCGTTGAAGAACGAGGTTTTGACGTGCTTCCTTTAGGATTTCAGCTGGACGGGCTCGATGGCGGCAGCTTTGTGCTCGTCCAACCTTCAAATGGGCGACTCCACGGGGAGGCACTTGAATCTCAGAATGTGAAGGGCCTCTACTGCAAGCAAACTTGACTGTCACGGGGCGTTGGATCGATGACGAGCCCCGCTCACGGCGCGCTTCAGTCGCCGGGGGTCGGGTATAGCTTCAGGTTGACTGATCGGTCAAAGTCTACGTGCAGGAAGTCTACTCAGGTGACATGAAAGACGAGTCCCGCAAGGCCGGCTGTGACAAGCTGGTGGATGCGTTCATAATACGAGCCAGCGTGTTTGGCCTCCCGGCTATTCCTCACTGACTGGGCCGTCGGTTCACCCGGACCCTGCCGTTACTCATAAGCCAGCGAACCAGCCAGCCAGCTGAGCCGAGCCGCTCTGCTATCACAGATCTCATTCTCGATGAGCCGCCCCGTGCTGCAGTCTCGACCGTCGTTCGCGGAGGCGCCGGATTTCAACGCATTAGTTGGAGACTCGTGCAAGTGTTCGACTTGCGGGTCAGCTGACATAGTGCCCGTGAAGATGCGTAGAAGCGGTGGCCCTGATGTTTCATCCCCGTCGTTCAAAAAGCCCACTCCGCTTCCTCTGTGACGCTTCCCCCCCCCCTCCCTTCTACATATGTAAACGCCTGAATCAGTCTGCTCGAGTCCGTATACCAATTTACAGACGACTAGACACGGCCACATAGTTTGCAGATACATTCACCTGTCAGCAGACCAACGAGTAGACAATGTCTTGGGAACTGCGAACCCAATTCGGTTTCTCTATATATGTAAGCGGACGCGGTATTGAATTCGTTATGTAAATACGCTCTTTACATAGAACCTAGCAGATTTTCCCTTTGCTAGGCAAGGGTGCCTCTTTATACAGTGAAATGCCCATACCAGACGCTCTACATATGTAAACGCCTAAATGACACTCTTCAGACCCGTGTATCAATTCACGGACGCCTAGGCATGGCTACATCGTTCGCGGATACGTTCACCCGTCAGCAGACTAACGGATAAACAACATCTTGGGAACCGGGGACGCTATTCCCATGCGGCGCGCCGACAGGCGACTTTTGTTTGTTCCTTGGGGACCGGTCTCCTAGGTCGTTCCGTTTGGCTACGTCGTTGACCTACCGGTCTCGTCGACCACGATTGTCATGTCGGCGCAACCAAGGCATGGTAGACCGAGTGGGTAGGCCCGACCAGGCGGGATGATCGACCGCTACGCATCACAACTGAGTTCAGTGAAGCTTTTCTTGCAGTGAAGCCCACCAAACAGCTGTGGATATAGCTCTTCCTCACGGCCTAAACATCACATACGACCACATCCACGAGACAAATACGGGATCCCGTCCGCTCTCCCCTAGTCAAGCTCGTGAGAGGCCGATTAGTAGTCAGGTCGGTGACGACTGGCGAATCCCGGCTGTTGTATGTTTTGCTTCTTTTTGATTTTTTTGGTCTTTTGTATTTCTTTTGAAGGGACTCCGTTCACCTGTTAGTTTTCTGTTCTCCGTTTTCTGTTTTCTGGTTTCTGGTTTCTGTTCTCCCTTTTCTTTTCTCCGTTCCTCTTCCTCTTACTGTGCCACTTATCAGCATGATAGCACCACTTGGCACTATACGTACGGTAGGTGCGATTCTATTTATGCCAAGACCTATCTAACACTAATGCAAAGCGACGAAAAGACTTGGGACACTGCTCCTGATTAGTGGGCTCCACTTTGCTGCCCAAGAAGAGATGGTGGCCTGCCAGTCTGGCTGTATTCCTAGCTCCCCCGGCTTGGTGCCCTCCCGCTAGCTGTCTATATAATCCGACCGATTCAGGATGGTATGATAACATTGCTAACTCCTGCTGAGCTGTTGGCGGGGCGGGGAGGGTGGGCACGAGCTTGGCGTGGATGAGTGCGTTATGCGTGACTGCAAGGTGCTAACTTAGCGTCTTAGTGGGTAGGTAGGGAGGGAGCTTGGCGTAGACGAGTGCACCCCCTGGCAGGCCTGGCAGGCCATTGCCTACCGGCTAGGGTCGGCCCGGACTGAGGCTGACCGACTATCGTGAGCCCTATCTCCTGTGGGCGATGCGAGGAGGTGACGCGAGAAGGGTGACGGATCAGGAGAGTGCTGTTGAGGATTGTGAAAATAAGTTTCCCCAAGGGTCAGTTTGGGCATATCCGCACCAGACGTACTTCTGACAAGCAAGATTAGTAGAATGGTCACACCTAGCATATAGCCGTCTCCCCTTTTTTCTTCTCCCATTTATTCATTAGTATTAATGATTGCTAGGCTTATGGAGAGCTACCTACTGCCGGTTCTATACGGCCCGTCGAGTATGCAGGGCAGGAGCAGGAGAACACTCTAAGGAAAGGTCAGAAGAAGATGCAGCGGATCGTCAGGAACAATTCCCACAGACCTGATATATCTTAATATTACTATAGTAGTATACATATTCTTGCAATCCAAATCTGTTATTCCAAAAAAACTACTTAAATAATCAAAGGATCCATGCTCTTATGAATTTGAAGTCTACAGCCAAGCATCCAACACCCTTTCCCTTACCCCCGCGACAGCCTCGTCGACGGCCTCCTGGACTGTCTCGAATATAGTATCCTCGTTCATAAATCCGCCCGGTGCTTCGTGAAGCTCGTCGATTACAAGTCGCTCTATTAATTCATTAGTAGCGTGTTTGGAGGCGACCTTACACCGTCAACCTGGAACAATCCTTGGCCACGCGTGCACCTTTCACGTCCATCTCGCCGAGCAGCTCTCGGAGTGTATTCTCTTTCTTCTTGACGCGCCGAAGCAGCTCCGCCATCATCTTCTCGCGCTCGCCGACAGCCAAGTCAAAATGCTTCCATGTGCGATAGTTCGGCGATAAGCTTGTCGACGACGGCGAGGGCGTGCGTGTTCGCTGCCGCTTCCTTTTTGTCGGACCAGGGGTAGCAGTGCCTATGTCGTATAAAGGTGGCGGGGGAAGCAAGTTATCGGACGGGACTACCGTTGTGGATTCCTTTCAGTGGTGGATTGTCAAAACGTCTGAGAGAAAGAGAAGAAAAGAGAGAGGGATAAAAGTTATTATTACTTGTCCTCTATCGGTGGCTGATGGCTAGGCTTATATGAAGGGCAAAGAGTTGCCGCCTTGGCACTGTTTTGACACTCCCACTCAACTCGCTGCCCTGAAGTTATCGTGAATTCGTACTCCCACTGAATCCGTACTTCCACTGAAACCGTACTCCCACTGAATTCCATAGCTTTTATCATTCCTCATCAGTGTCCTTTCCACGTCCTTCCAGTCCGAGTGCCATCCGAAACGCTGTGAACTTGTCTCGAGCCAAAGCCTTTGTAAGCCCATCAGCCACCATATTTCCTGTAGGAATATATTCGACCATGACATGACCCTTATCAACTTGTTCTCTAACGTAAAAGTGCTGTATTTCGACGTGTTTCGTGTGGTTGTGGTGTGTAGGGTTCTTTGCTAGTGATATAGCACTCTGATTATTAGAGTAAATGATGACGGCTGATAGTGTTAGTGCCTCCCCCGCGAGAGAAGTTGACAGCTGAGAGAGAAGGCGACTAAGCCAGATAGCTTCCCTTATGGCATAAGATTAGGCCTTCAGCTCGGCCTTACAAGTGGAGAGTGAAATAGTATCCTGACGCTTTAAAGACTAGCTGATTGCTGCGCTGCCTATATTGAAAATATAGCCAGATATGGACCGTCTGGTATCCGGATCACCACCCTAATCGGCATTACTATAGCCGATAAGGAGACTGATAGGACTACGGTATACTAGCTTCAGGTGCTTTGTTGATTTAAGGTATCGAAAAATGCGTTTAATAGCGGTCTGGTAAGCTAGTATTGGGTTGGATGCAAAACGACTAATAACTGAGATAGCAAAGGCAATATCCGGTTGTATTCCAAGTATCAGATATATTAGTAATCCTATAGCGCTTTGGAAAGCCCGTTTAGTAACAGGATTACAAACGTACTCCTCGGCCGCCTTCTATAGGGTAGTTATAGTTGCTATAGGCGTATCTACGAGGGCATAATCCTGCATACTATGCTATTGCAGAATTTTATCGATATAGGCCGCTTAGCTAAGTAATAGTTTCCTCTAAGCTCTATTACATTTAAGGTAAATGCTTAGATAGAAGCTATAGGCCCCTAGATCAGATATTTTAAACCTCTGATTAAGTATATCTTTTAATTCAGATATTCTTATCTTATCCTTTCCAATAATTAGGAGATCGTCAATATAGATAGCCAGGAATACTCTATCCTTATGGTAAACTCCTAAGTCTGCTGCAATAGGATAATAACTAATTATAGCTAGAAAGTCTATTAGCGTTTTAAACTAAATACGCGGAGCTTATTTAAGCCTATAAAGTGCCCGATCCAGCTTGCAAACTCTCCTACTGCTATCGTTAAACTCAGGAGGTTATTCTATAAAAATATCTTTATCTATACGTCTATATAGGAATGCAGTCTTAATATCCATCTATTCAATCTCAAGATTATAGGCTAAAGCAATTGCAAATAGTGCCTTATAGCTTATTAGTTTTACTACTAAAGCGAAGGTCTTATTATAGTTAATGCCTTCCTATTATTTAAAACTACGAATAACCTATCTTGCCTTATAGCGAGTGACTCTTCTAGTCTTATTAGTCTTCAGTTTATATACCTATTTTCCACTTAGCACGTTTCCCGTACTATTACGGTTTACAAGATACCAAGTTTGATTCTCAAGCAGTGAGGAGTGCTCGTCCTTTATAGCTTTATGCTATTATGGCTAGTTATAGCTTAGTTTTGCTACCTTAAGGGATTCTGGTTCGTACGAGTCCAGCTTTCCCTTAGACTTAGTAGCAACTGTAAGAGTAGCATAAGCTAGCAATAGATACTCTAAGTCTGGGTATAGAGAGTTTAGCTCTCTATTACGCTAAGGGTAGCGTAATTCCGAGTGATTCGGGACTTCTATATTAAAGGAAACTTAAGATTAGTGGGAAGATCGTACTAAGGAACGTAATGAGGCATATGACGAAACTCTTGGCGTAGATGATTCAGGAGGATCTCTATATAAGACTGCCATACGTTAGTGATTACGATTAGTATTACTTGGCACTATTTTATCGTCTGCTTCTCTCCGGGTGCAAATTCTTTTAGGTCGATTAGGACTCGCTTAGGATTCGAAGTCTAATAACGATAGATTAGGGGTCTCTTTGTATAGCGGACAGTAGCATCCATTATATAGAGAATTGTTAGTTTGTATACTAACCGTGACTATGTGGATTCCTTTCAGTGGAGTAGTTCATTTGGTGGATTTCATTCAGTGGCCGCCTAGCTGTGTTTGCTTGTGGACAAGGGCTTGGACAAAGGAACTGTACACTAGTCTAGATTCGGTAGGCGGTCTAGCAGCCAGTGGCAGAACTGGGCTGGCCTTCATATAGGGCAGCCACTGCCACTGCATTTCGTACCTACTCTTTCTAATAGACAACAACCACCCTCAACAGCTTTCCAGACTTCCATCACTATCGTGACTGTGAAGCCCTGAGCCGTTGAGACCGGTTGCCCTATTTCAGTATCTCGGATACACAATAGTAGCAGAGGGAGGTCTGCTGCTGGCTAAGATTGATTAGGAGAGCTGTTAGCACTCTCTGACGATATAGAAGGTCCTCCTAAAGACGAAATACCGTCTGGAGGAGAGCTTCGTAATTGGGAGCGTGTAACTAGTGGCTCCTTTAATAGTGCATACTTCGGTGGCATATAGTAGCGCTGGTGATATTAGTAATAGCCTTAATCTTAAGGGTTTCTGGTGCACGGTAAGGGTTGATAATAGTTATTAATAAAAATATATAGCGCGCGCACGAGGTCTTACCGCCAGGGCAGAACTATCGTACTGATAATATGTTATAGGAAAGAGTGTGGTTGAACCGGTTGATTTATTCCTCTCTCGAAGTATAGAGAGAAGGCTACTAACTGGAATATATAGACATCTGTTCCGTCCCTTCTTTCTTATCAGAAACCTCCTACTGATTCACTTCAAGCCCCAAACTCTAGTGTGGCCGCTAATACTCCGTACGGAGTGGCTGGGCGTAAGGGAGTGATTTAGAGGGTTTCAGAGGGCTGTTGTCTCGATAGTTCAACAGAGTGCCGCTGTACCTCTTCATACCATCGCGTATTTCGATCGACTTGCTCCTGTTCCAGATCGCCCCGTGAAAACTGCGCAACATTCTCGTACCATTGCGTATTTCTTTGAAGCTAATCCAGATTGGAGTCGTCGGAAGACCTATCAGAGCTCATATATGAGCTATCGAAACTGCGGTTACGTCGTTCCCGGCGCTCTTCGTATGCGTCGCTCATCTGAGAGGAAGACCGCTTTCTACTCTTAGATCCGGAGCGAGTCAAGCCTCGCGAAGCCATGAATCTCGTCAACTCCTCCCCATCCATTTGCTTTAGCGAATGGTGAATGCTGGCATCTTGTTGTACGGTGATTGCTAGATGCCGACGTGTAAAGGAATGAAGAAAAGGTTGGAGATGAGAGAAAATGGCCCAGGCAAACCGCGCGAAAAGGAATTCGGGACTGAGTTTGTCGACGCCAAGTTGGGCCATGCCAATATTCTGGTACAAAGAGTAAAACTCATAGGCCTCGTCGTCAGTCTCGAGGACGTGAGCTGAAAAAGCATAGGAGGTTCTGGAAGATATCTCGTCGGACGCCGATGTAGGAGATGGCGGGCATAACGGTTTGGGTACCAAGGCAAACTTTTGGCCGTCAAACACGGAGTTGATATCGGACCGGAGCAGTAAGATATTGGCCGCGTCTTTGGACGCGCCAGCTGTATTCTTCGTATAGCGGCGCATATCGTTTATCGCCCACCAAAGCTCTTGATTTTTCGGGATGACGTGACATTCGTTGATCCCCATGTGATAGCCCGTGATCCAACATCTCCGAACTGCTTGTGTGTTTATATGCGAGGCAGGTATCGGGGGTGCATGTCGGCATTGCATCCACTCTGGCGGAATTTGGTCGTGAGGGAATTGCCAGTCTCCAAAAGATGGTACGACGGGGTATGGAGTGGTCGCGGGCGCGGTCGGGTCGGAGGGAGGTGTTGAAGACCGTGATAGAGCCGGCAAACTCCGTGTAGGTAGAGTAGCGGTTGATGGTAGTGGCGGAGGCGACATCGCGGAAGGCCCTCGTGCCGCCACACGTTGTTCAGCATGGTCCGCTTGCCACAGCTCATGTCCGCGCACCTGTAGCCAATATTCACCAGGCGCGAGCAGGCCATCCTTGGGAGTGTCAACACTGTCGTTCCCCACTCGGTCGTGTGTTATGTAGACGCGATCGAAAGCATTGCCGGCGATGATAGCAGCCGCGGTTAGGAGTGTCCGTTGATGCAATCCCGGCCTTGTGGTTCCATCGACTGCAGGGAAAGTGAAGAGGATGTTGTCAATGCTGTACCCCGGATGACGCAGGACCACCGTTGGCATGCGCGCGCTCTGTGTAGTCGGTGGAAGACAAGGCGCTCGTGCTAATGGATCCATGGTGGACTGGAGGTGCGTGGAGGAAGCGGTCGTCACAATCGGGTGGTTGTCGGGTGGCACGTCTGAAGGAGGTCAACACCGGCTAGGGAGTTGGACTTCAGGAACTGGGGCTTGCGCTTCAAAGCTTGTTACAAGCAAGTCATCCTCGCTGCCCTGCGTCACTTCCCCTATTTGTCGAACATCGCGCCAAGATGCGAAAGGGGCCAAAAAGCAGGCCGCCCCAGGCGCGAAAGCCGGAAGAGAGTTGGCGGCATCTGGGATCTTGCCGCCCTCAGCCCTACAGACACCGAGGACCCTGATCATCAACGAGAGACTTCGCCAGCCCACCAGTACCCGTGATCCTAGTCTCGCGCTGCCCAGCGCCTCAACGTCCTTTTCCACTCGATCGCTAATTCTTCCGGCGGAACTGCGTAACTCTTATCTTACTCGAAGAATGCCAACGTATATTGAGCAATACGATGGAGACGTAACATCTCCACAGGAAATCGGCGGCTTACGCGATGTAGGTAGACCGCGACATACTGGACGAACAAGTACGAATATGCCAGAGGAGCAATTACGAAGTGGGACCACTGGACTGGGGCAGGGTGGGCTCCAGTCGATCTGGAGTGACAGCAGTTCGCAGAGCATATTTGGCCCTCAGGATCTTTGATCTTGGTAGCACGGAGTGGCTCGAGCCGACCAGCTACACCCCCTAGAAGATGAAGGAATAGCAGGAGTCTAATGCACGACAAATTGGGCAAGGGTACTGTTTGCTATCTAGCATACGATGCAGAGGGGCGCATGGCGAAACGGCAAAACACCGGCCCTTATATCGCAGTCGTGTTAGGCCTCACCTATTCCCACCAGCGTTCTAACTTCATGCCATTCTCAGCTCGGTCACCTGTATTGCCGTATGAGTTTCTCACCAACGACAACAGTGGAACAGGGCGAGCTAGTCGGTCGAGTTCGAAATGGAGCAGCTGGTTACCCACCCAGCGAAAGGAGCTCCTCCTCACGCAGCCGCTCAACTTGAAATACATCAAAAGCAACAAACCCCGCGACTGGTTCACAACCCTGGCGTGGGAACCACACCAACGTGACCAGCCTGATTTGTCCACCCTTAACAAAGTGTTTGTCTCATTTGCACAAAGTTGTCGGTCACATAATCCAGCTCGCAGATATTGCTTCAGAGCAGGTCCACTCACAACCCCCAATACAAAAATCAACCATATCATCGCACCCGCTTTGCTGGCGGTTGGTATAATGAATTCTAGCTTTCGTGCAAGTTTTGGTATGCGCTGCATGTTGAATAGTCTGGCTGGGTTTTTCTATAAGGGGGGAGTATCTCTTGTGAGGTGCCAGAAGCCTTTTCTCCCACCTCAAGGATGTACGGTGTCTGTTATCGAAAAGCTTTCATTGGTCGATAAGGCGGCTACTGCTCACGACCAATGTGATGTCAATCTCGTCGCCAACGAAACTCAAATGCATCTGCAGCACTTCTGCATTCTGCCTCCCAACCTCCTGGTCGTATGGCATTGGTTGGCTGACAGTTGTCTGGAACGGAGCCTACTCATCGATGGAATGAGTCATCTGACCTGGTTCAATGCAGCCCGAGCATGTTGACCAACTCCTCTTCAATCACCACCGCCCTACATTGCATTTTCCATACAATTCTTCATGGCGATACCGCGGAATCGGAAAAGACAACACGCACACGAGCCCTTGCAAGACGGCCGTCCGACAAAAGCTCAGAAGATAGACCATTCGCCACATCGAGACCCCACAACACACGACAATTCCTCCATTAATCAACACCGTGCTTGGCATTTCCCACCTGAGTTTTGGGACGGACTTTCGACTATTCCACTCGAACGCGACGCCCTCCAAGAACTTGAACGGCGGACTCGTATCCAACATCCTTTCTTTCCCCCTTCGCCGCCCCCGACGGGGTATACACCAGACGAGACCCAAACATTGACGCCGGCGATTGCACGAGACCTTGCTCGATTTGCACGTCACGGTGGACCAGACTTGCGTGGCTTGCGAGGATATCCTGCTCCTGCTACAGTCCCCAGGGAATGCATATCGGCTGGCGCTATAAGCTCTTCATCTCAAACCCGAGCAACTAAATCTACCGATCCAACAACTGTCACAAAGTCGGGAACAACCAAGAGCAAGAAGTCAATATCAGCTTACAACCGTGGATTCGAACAGCATTTGACCGACTATGGAATCCACACAACTTGGAAATCGAACAAGCCAGAGTTAGAAGAAGTGAAAACAGCGCTAGTAGTCCCGAGGCCATCACTCTCGCCCTCTCACTTTTCGGATAGCGCTTTCGAGATATTCCAAGAGACTAATGCTCAAGCCAAGGACGAAGACGATGTGCTGGCAGATGTTATTCCAACTATTGCTGGCACCCGGGAAGCCAACTGTCCGTCGGCTAGGAATACGGTATTCGGCCACCTCGATCCACTTACGGACGGGACTATTTTACTGCCTAAGCCAGATATCTATTATGGTGCAGTGCCTGAACAACTTGATTCGACTGTCCGTAACGAACTCGGTCGTTGTATCGTCCCTTCAACTGCGGTAGATAAGCCCATTGCGCCGAACTTTTTTCTGGAGGCTAAGGGCCCGGATGGTTCTGCAGCGGTTATGATGCGACAGGCTCGCTACGATGGCGCGGTTGGAGCTCGCGCCATGCACAGCTTGCAGAACTACGGCCAGGAGGAACCAGTCTACGACGGCAAACCTTATACTTATACTGCAACATATCATAACGGACAACTCCAGCTCTTCACCCACCACACCACTGCGCCCAAGACTCTTGATGGCCGGCCAGAGTATCATATGACCCAGCTTCGGGGTTTTACAATGACCGACACCAGAGAAACTTTCATTCAAGGTGCTACTGTGTTTAGGAACACTCGGGACTTGGCGAAACAGCACCGCAACACCCTTATTGAGGCCGCAAACTCCAGACATAATGCAACATTGTTGTCTGCTCAAGAGAACCAGGCCGTCTTCACTGGTCGTGACTCTATGTCAAACAATATCGAAAGGCAACGGAATCCCTCTCTTCATCAGCCACAGCAGTCGGCCAGTGACACTCAGTCTTATCACATCTAGATATATCTATTTTACTGATTGTCTTTGCCCGCAGGATGATCAAGGAGACAGCAGTCAGGGCTTGCAGTCATCTCCTCCCGCTACAGAACCACCCCCGAGCTTCACTACGAGTTTCACGTCGATCCCAGCGTCAAGTTCTAGCATACGCACAAGTACTGACAGGCCTGCGGTCAGTTCCAAGCGTACCAGGAGTTCGCAGAGTCCGCAGTCCGTTTCCCATCGTTCAAAGAAGCATAGCACTCGCAAGACCAAAGAGTAGAACCAGCACAGGCTTGCGAGGAAGCCGTCATTCCGGAAAGACCGATTGCTTGAGTCCCTTAGTATTGGGACCATTAATGAATAGCCTTATGTTTGGAATGATGTAGCATACGTGTTTGGTCCAACGAAGCAAACAGCCTTTCGAGGTCAGCTGTGGCAGTGAAGGTCAACGCAGCTAGTTGACGAATTTATGATGACCATGACAGCAAGATGTATTGTATTTATTTTCTGCATATTCCCACTGCGTTGGGAGCTTCCAGTGGTAACTTGTATAGCTTGGCTCGTTGTAAATTTTTGAACATTAACAAGACTACAGACTGGTATGCGTTGTCGGTGCACGTTGTGAGCGAGCAGACATTGACTAGCTCAGGTAGGTGCCTTATTACCTGCCCAGGTGTGGTCCAGCAGTTGAGAAACCACTCACATGCCCCCACACCCCCAAGCCATCGGCCAGCCTAGATGTAAGGTGACAAGCTGAGTTGCATCTGGAGGTGGCGCTTTGGCAATGCGCACAGGAGTGGGCATTGGTCATCCCGTTATTAGCAACTGTGGAAGCCAGTGAAGTGAATTAACAGGGTGGGTGGGTTTCTACCTGAGCACGAAAAGCGCCCATGACATGTGTTGATAACTCGTTTCTGATAGTAGCACCTACTAAGTATATATGACATCTGATCAGTGTCTTGTCCTGTCAAGTGTATATAGCATAGCCTCTGATGACACCCGTCCATTAAAATTTAAACTCACATCTGTATAATGACTCGTCTTGAAGCGAAGGGTCCGGAGACGCCACAGTGCGGCGTGCCACATCGCGGCGCTCATGCTGCTGAATAGCCCATCGTGCAGGATGCCCGCGGCGTTCAGCACACCGCGGATCGGCGGCAGGGAGGATGTGCTGTTGCGTGCCTCCGCGACGGCGCGCTCGAGCTCGTCGAGCTTGGCGATGTCTGCGCGCAGGACCACCGCGTTGACGCCCATCGCCTCGAGGAGCGACACGGTCTCGCTGGGTGCGTGGTTGGTGGCCGTGCCGGAACCGGGAGAGGAAGATCAGGTGCTTGGCGCCGCTGTGGGCCATCCATAGCGCGATGGCGCGGCCCAGACAGCCCACGAGCAGGTAGGAAGCGTCGGCCCGGAAGCGAAGCGGGCTTGGGGCGCGGGGAGCAGCCCACGGCGAAGAGGGTGTTCTCGTCGTACGTCAAGACGTGCATGCCACGACCTATATCGTCTGGGTGGGACCGGGGAAGTCCGAGCTTTCTCGGGTTCTAAGACGGTGATGGGATCAATGTGATGGATGAGCCCTCGGCGGTAAAGGTCGCCACAACGTTTCAGAATGCAAACATACCTGCTCAAGACCTGGGGCCGTCGCTGAGCCACGTCCTTCAGCTGGAAGCTGGCAATGTTCAAACCCTGGTAAGCCGACAACTTGGACAAGATGCCACCAAGGCCCTGTGGTGGAGGTGCCCTTATAATCGCGACTCTGGCAAGAGGCGACAGACACGGGCTGATGTCTTCCAGAACACGGTTCTCGCCCACGGAGACTGAGCACATAACCACGTCCACACCATCCGCACTCTTGGCGGAAGTGAGCTCCTCATCGATCAAACAGCGAAGATCACCACGCTCGTTCACCCGGGTTGGACTCCACAAGATCACTCGGCAGGCCTCATTTACAAGTCCGCCGTCGATGAAGTACTGTTCCGCAGCCTCTGAGGACGTGACGACAATCACTTTTGCCCCAACAATCAGGCAGATCTGCACAACTGCCAAGCCCACGGCGCCCATTCCATCCACAACGACCACATTCTCGCCAGCCTCCACGCGCGCAAGTTCTTCCATGCCATACATCGCCGCAGCAAACGCCGACGGAAGCGTGGCATGAGCAGCAGCATGCGAAGAACTCATACCATACAGGACCGGAGCTACCTTCGGGGGACTTGGGATCCATCGCTGGCATCCGGAACAGCGTTTCGGTGCCTGCGTCGTCTTCGGGTATCACAGTAGCGGAAAGGAAGACCAGATCGCGCAAGGTGTAGCTCTCGATGTGCACACGGCCGTCGTGGTGGTCCTGCTCGACGATCTGCGTGATGGCCTCAACGGCAAGGGCGAGATACCCAGCGCCGGGAAGCATGACCTCTCCACCTAGACGATGATGAGACAACCAAGGAACATCTTTCTGCCGCAGGATCTGGAACATTGTCAGCATTGTGATAAGATAGGTCTCTTAGACGCGCTGAGGAGGAAGATGCCGTGTTGGAAGATAAAAAGCAAGGGGAACCATACATTACGCCAGACCGGTTGCATAGTAGACACCCCGAGCACACGGCGACCCAAGATGTCATGCCGCGGATACGACATTTGACGCTGTTCCTTGCTCATCCGTGGCTCAGACCAGTGTGGCGTTGAGTACGTCCGCGGATACGGGGGCAGATCCACCAAGAGCGAAGGAGTATGTGCGGTGGTGGCTTTGTTGCCGCCCATACCTTTTCCAGCGCAGCACACATCGGTCACACCACCCAGGATTGTACTCACGTCGACCGGGCCGTTCATAGCCCAGATACTGCCAGTCAGTCTGAGCATCTATTCGCCATCATGCTCCCCGCGCTTCAGGCTTGGGAGATAATTGATGTTCCTTGTTGAGGCCTGCAGGATCTGGCGAAGAGGGCTAGTCAACGCAGGGTGCGGCCCTATTTCTATCAGAAGATCGATCTCGGGCATGCTTTGCAGCATCAGGTTGGACACCCTGCTCGAATGGAACCGGATTGATCAAGTTAGCGACCCAGTAGGAGTCGGTCATCGCAGAGTTGTTGTCGATTTCTGCAGCCGTGACCGTGGAAAACATCCGCAGTTTCTCAAACGCTCCTCCGCTGTCGTTCTGTGCGGTGGAAGCCAGACGGAGCTGCTGGTGATACTCACCGGCAATCTGCTTCATATGCGGAGAATGGTACGCCTTGCCCTTCGTCTTGACGACGCGGCGGTTGAAGACGCCGTCTTGGTCGAGCAGCACTCTCAGTGCCCCTGTGGCCGTTTGGTCGCCACTTAACGTCGCGGAAGCGGGAGAGTTGTGGCAAGCAATAACGACTCGGTCCGAGCCCCATGGTGCGCTTGAGGAGCCCAAGTACTTTGTAGAGGCTTCTGCTGCGCCAATGCCTACTGCCAGCATGGCACCGTTGGCTTCGAGACTAATGACACTTTTCCCGCGAAGGTAAGCTGCTGTAATTACCGCCTGTGCTGAGATGTATCCTGCCGCATACTGTGTAGTCCACGAAAATCAGCATCTTGAAAGTCAGTCAAGTCTAGGGGCATAGAATAGATGACCTAGCGGTGTTGTAGGGATTTTTACTAACCGCTGCACCAATCTCGCCTGTATAGAAAGAAAGTTAAATCAGTTTCAAAATTCCACAGCCCCAGGAGGAGGCGAGTGGAGTTTACGAAAGAGCACCTCATACCAGACGAATGACCGACGGTCGCCAAAAGGGTCATAACAGAACTGGACTGTTGGAGAGATGGAAACCGTGTCCGGCACAGCAGCCGTTGTTCTTAAGCCGGTATCGCCCTCTTGCTATGCCGGTAGGTATTTGCAGTAAATACGTACCTCTTGGTCGGTCTCCACCTGACGAGGCTATGGGATTACCCGAAAGACACGAATGAGGAATCGTGGCCATGAGCTTTTCGATTCATCTGATGGGCCGCACCCATGAGACAACATATGTTCTCGAGCCTCGGGTATTTGGACAAGTTCTTGTGTCTGGACATCTTGAGCTTGAAATGCGGAATCCATACTTCATTCTTGAGCAATCCCTTATGTATGTACAGCCCATATAGCACAGGTGGGCAAGCGTAACAACCGCCAGACAAGACATACTCCGCTAATCCCTACGAAACGTGTTCTCATACACAGATTGGCCGTCTGGGATAACATTCCAACATCGGAAAATACGTTCCTTGAAGCCATTCTT
>MUZH01003810.1:0-24944 GCA_003012965.1 Juglanconis oblonga
CCTAGGTAGTGATGAAGCAAAACTCGACGTCTTTTTGTTCTCCGGTATCTATCACCCCACCCCTCCAGGAAAACAATTACAAAAAATACCTCCCATACAAAATAACACCCCCCCCCCCCAACGAATTAGGACACCTGGCGATTTCGCCTTCATCCTCATCAACCTTGTCTTTCTCAGACAGGACCTGACGCGTCTCGTGAGTAATTGAGTTCTCAAAGCACCAGGAAACCAACGATGATAAGCAAACATGACCTTAGGTGCTTTACAGCTTTGTCTGTCTTTTCCTTCCAACCCGCCGGGTCGAATTCATCTCAAGAAATCTTGGTTTTCCCTGATGGACATTGCTCTGATGACCTGCATGACTCCCGAATTCCAGGGCGTTTCCAACATGAACGTTACCCCCCACCCTTTTTCGCGAAACAGGACGAATGGGCCCCCGGCGAAAACCCCATTGATAAACATGGGCAGTTTCATATTATAACCCTGACCGCAAGATCTCACCCAAGCTTTGGCAGCTTTACGACAGGGAAATAAGCTCGCATGACAGACAACGGCATGTTTAGACGAAGTGCTCCCGAAACAACATGTCTAGTCAGACCGCCCACAGACAGCACTGTCGCGATGACGGACCTCCACGGCGACGAGACGACAAAATGCGTGGGCTTTCTGCGTGCCTGCTTCTTCTTCAGCCAGGGTGGGAAGTGGCACGTCGAGCCGAGCTGAGGCCTTCACACTCGGCGAACCGGGGAGGGAGCCTCATCAGGCTGGCCCTGGGAGTTCATCGACAAAGGACCGCTCCGAGAGAAAGTTTCCATGAGACACTCGCAATAGTTCCAGAAAGAAAGAGGCCGAAAGACGGAGACACAAATGGCAAACTAGCTCATCCGCTCAGCCGGTGCCAGACTGATCATACCTATAAAAAAGGTCACCATCGCCATTCGCCTGCTACCCGAGGTCGGCTGGTGTGGTCGCCGACCGGCGAGCAGGCGAGTCACTTTGCGCTTGGCCAAGAAGATGGTACATGATTATGTACATGATGATGTGCATGGCGGCGGCGGCGGCGGAATCTTACTCGCATGGCGAGTTGCACAAAGTCCGATGCTTGTCATCGATGTCTCGGGTGCTGGCTGGGTCGAGAGGAGCGTGATGTACCATCCCCTGGGGAAACGCCACCCGCCGATGAAGCCTAAAGGCGAGGTTGATTGCATGTCAAGGTGGTGATCAGTGGGTGTCCAAGGTGTTGGTATTCCGTAGGCAGGGAGAGAGAAATTACAGAGTCAGGGTTGCTGGATGTGTTGCGCGTGAAAAAGCTAAAATATTCTCCACCAGCTCCAAGCAGCAGTTGGATGGCTTATCACAAGATGCTCATCACATGAGGCCTGGGCAAACCTTCTTTCTGCCTGACTCCTTTCGCGACTCATCTTCTCTGCTTGGACAAGTTCTCGGAACGACACCAGTATTGAAACTTTCTGGCGTGCAGCGGGAGCAGCGTGATCCGAACAGACAGATCCACCATCAACCAGGCACCGACGCGAACATGAAGGTCCGTCAGCAGAGCTCACCGTGTGTCTCTTTGCAATGGGGTGCGCGGGGCGACGGCGGGCGACGGCGGGCGACGGGGGGCAGTCACTCGGCAGGAGCTCTGGGATCACAGCAAGACAAAGTCGATCTCGGAGCTGTCAACCGAGTCGTTGCCGTGGCTGCGGCTCTGGCCCGTCCCGCGAGCTCGTCCATGGCTCCTTGCCAGTGCGTTGCGGCAGGGGACGGCGCAGAAGAACTCGATGATATCCGACAAGTCGGTTCCGGGTCTGCGGGGTGGCCAGCACAGCGCCTCATTGGATGGTGGAGTGGATGGTGGAGCAGATGGTGGAGCAGATGGTGGAGCGGGAAGCCCAGCTCGTTTCGGGATCCACCCGAAGCTAAACCAGGGAAAAGCTGAGACAGGTTGGATCTGCAGGTAAGATTGATCAGGTCCACTCGTCGCTGTTGTCTTTGACGGCGCTAACCGTCCAGGCCCTCCAGAGCCCCGGGGATGCGACCTTGCACCCTGCAACCTCTTCCTCCGGCCTTGCTGACAGCGCAGCAAATGACGGGGTCCTGGCATCGTCACCATGGCACGACGTCGTGATGATGCTTTCCCACTTGCTTGTCCTGCAGAGGCCATGTTCAGCTCGTCCCGAAATCACCTAGACTTGGCCCCGCTGTCCAATGTCCATCACCGTCACCGTCACCGTCACCGTCACGATGCGTAAAAAGCCCGCAGACACATGCCGCCTGACCCTCTTCCCTCGGATGGGGACAAGGGAAATATGGCAACCCCTAAACTATAAGACGCAAGACAAAAGTACTTGGGAAGTTTCCGCGGGTCTCACCTCGTGCCACAACATCTTCGACAAGTCTCACATAATTTGCTCGAAGCCCGAAGGCCTCATTGCGGCCCCGTCCTCTGATAGCAATCAAATCCAAAGGCTTCGCAGCACCTTGAATCGCGAATCGAACTTAACGACCGCGAACAGGCAGCTGCCAAAGTTTGTATCTCGTGCATCCTATTTCGATCGCCGTCCAGGTCGGAGAGGCCCCCCACCCGGGCGCCGAGTCACTTCAATCAATCTGGATCCCGGTGACAGCCTCGCGCGTGTGGGCTATTGCAACTGAAATCTGGGCGAGACTCCACCTTCACCATCCTCTTTGCGAAACAAAAGAAGGAGAAAGGAAAAAAAGAAAGGAAAGGAAAGGGCCTCGAAGGATCGTCTTGCTGTCTGCAAAGCGTCTTTCCGACTGGGTGGAAAGTGAAAATCTCGATCGCATAGTTGATGCGGTACGCACGCACGCCGACCACATATATTGACTTTTAACGGCGCACGACGGGCGGTCTGATCGCTTGCTCCCCAAACCTTTGCTGGTTCACATCTTTCGGTCCGTCATCTCATCTTAGGATTTGGTGCTCAGAACTCGGACGAGGCGATCGCCGCCAATATCGACTCGAGCTGACCTCCTGAGGCTGATCTACCTAGAAATATAATCTGCGCCGCCTATCCACTCTGTCGATTCCAAGCCACACACACCCAAACCTTTTCCCTGGTCCATCTGGGTCTCATTGTTGCGACGACACGGGCCCAGCGTGGCATTGCATCCAACCCCCCCAGGCTTCTTTTTTGGCGACCGTCATTCCACACTCTCGGATCCTTCGCCACGAGGTGTCGCCTGTTTCAGAACCGCTGTTCTGTTGGTGGTCACCAAATCCGAGGCCCCGAAACGCCTCGCCAACGCTGTTTCTCTAAGCGCTGTGCCGTCACTGCAGGTCTCACTGGCTGCATACAGAAACCAGGCGCTTCGACGAGACGAGACGACACTCCTCATTGGTCGCTCCGTCCAACAACCTCAACTTCACCACCACCCTAGACCCAAGAACACACCCTCCAACGCATTTGAGTTGCGTCTAATTCAGGGATCGCGAACTCCCATTGTTAGCAAACTTAACCGCCGAGGCGTGACGCCAGGGGAGGATTCGGCATATCAAAAGGAGGCCGGCTCGCCCGTTAGTTAACCTTCACGACACGAACTTTGATTGATTTTCAGACGACCAAGACGAGGAGTTGACCTCCCGATTCACTGCCATGGACCCCACGACAACTCTGTTCACGTTCATGCTGTGAGTAACCTTTTTAACAACCATCTTTTGAAATCTACGAGAAGACACCTTGTTTTCCCCCCTTTTTTCTTCTTCTTCTTCTCCCGTCGCTGCCTTTCTGCCCTCCAGCGGAAGACGAGTTGCTTCTCCCACACTCGATTCCTCATCTCCGCCCTGTCCGCCTCAACTCTATCCACATATTCCATTTGCTCTGCGACCTGCCCGATATGTTATGGTTTCGGCGTCACGGATCGTGAGTTTTCTTTTTCAGCTTCCAAGACTTTCGTTTCTGCCTGAAAGGACTTTTCGGGCTTTTCCCAGCTTCCGAGGGTCCCGACGCAGGTTCGATGGATCCGTCCGTACCTTGCAACTCTGCGCGCTCCTGCGCTCCTGCGTCAGCATAGCCTAGCGGGTACCTGACAGCCAGGGCATCAGCCCTAGGAACTATTGGGCTGGTGTGTTCTGCAGATCTCACCACATCCCCTGCTTCCCTGCAGGCCACATGGCATGCCCTGACTCTTCCCGTGTTCGGTATCGTATGGGGCGTCATCGTGACCCGGGAAATTGGTACCAAGCAGCCCGGCTTGGCCGGAGGCTGAATAGTTCTGTCCAGCTGGACATTTCGGGCTCCACTGATTGACAAGCCGAAGAAATCGTGGGGAAAGCGTGTCTTTGGACTCGAAGCCCAATACAAATAAAACAAAGCGCACCTTCTCCGGATCCAGGCTGACCTGAAATCACCCAACCAACAGTGAAACGCATCCGTCCGTACAAACAGTCTCCCTTGTCGGATCCTGGGACAATTTCTCGAAGCAGCACAGCATGGAACGAGATGCACGGCGAGATCGAGGACAATGGCGTGGTTGCCATAGTTTCAAGGACATCATTTGTGACGGAGACCAACCAGGTACTTCCAGAAGGAACGGAGGATTAAAAATGGGCCAGCCTTATTATTTTTATGTACGTCGTGTGGTTGGTACTGAGCCTCCCCTGTCTTGCTCAACATCCCTCCCCCAAAAGTCCCTCTCCTTTGTATATGTCCTGACAATGATATAGTACGAGCTCGACGGCTCCCACGAGGTCCACGACCCATCGTTACCATCAACCTCCGCTTGCCCATACCTCCCCGGCCAGACCGTCAATGTGATGGTTATGCCAGCAGAGGTATCAGACAGGAAACGAAGCGCATCCCTCGGCTCCATATGCTACGAGGATTTCATGACCATGGACCCTGGGGACAAGTTCACCACCCGTCGGCGGGCACCACCACCACCACCACCAGCCATCCCCGACTTCTTGGGTCCGAGACACAGACTGCCGACTGCTCATGCACCGACTTTGAAGCACAAACGATCCGACCGATCTCTCTCGCCCACCGCGAGCTGGTGGTCACCACGGAAGCTCTTCACCCGCAAGCAAAGCACATCCAGTGCCCACTCCGACGAGGCGGAGGCATCTTGGTCGGAGGAGCAGCGCAGTAGCATGGCATCGACCTCGTCACACTCAGCCCCTTCCCGGTCTATGTCGCCCGAGTCACTGAGGAGGTTCCTATCTGATGAGACGCCCACGCCCGTGTCTTTGGAAGACGAGTCGGCGGACCGCCTTGCACTGGCCATACCGGATGATATTGCTGAAGAAGATGACGATGACGAGTTCATCGTGGCGTCCGCCGTCTCTGAATCTGGACCCAGAACAATACTGTCGCCACCGCCTCCTAGCAGCCGTCACAACTCCTCATCCGATACCCTCCGGCGCCTGCCCGACAACGAGTCTAGTATTGCCCTGAAGTCGATTCAACAGGGCCAGTCTGACGTCCCCCGGCCCCGTTACCCACTCCACTCATCCACATTCTACCAGAAGTCTGCGCCACAAGCCGAGGACGATGACGTCCCAACATCCCGCTTCTCATTCTCCTCAGACGAAGGATCGGTCTTCGACGATGACGACGAGAGGGATGTCTTCTCACCTGCTGCCGACAACGAGATCCCTTCATTCTATCACTCCGATGCTGAGGAAGACGACATGGACACAGACTGCCTGTCACCTCCGATCAACTTTAGTACCAAGCAGGCAGGCATCACCATGGGCCGTGCGTCCATGGAGCAGACCCTAGCCAGAGCGTTTGAGGGCTACCGCCTACCGAGGACCTCCATGGATGGCAACAGCAAGCTGGTGTCTTCTCCCAGCCAGGGCGAGGAGGCTTCCGTCGTGAGCAGCCCACCGCTGCTTGCTATGCCCGTCATGAATGACTTTGCCAGCGAGCTGAAGTCGGCGGGGCTATTCTAAGCCACCTGCAACATAACCACTATACTATCGCACGAAGACTGTTATCAACAGCATTGTACACCATACTTTCTCTCCTGTTTTGACCACCAATACCGCGCAATTATACCATCGACTGTTATCAACAAACAGCACTGTACACCAACATACTTTCTAACCTGTCTTGACCACAAATTCCACAAACTTCTACCATCGACTGTTATCAACAGCACTGTACATAACAGTTTCTCGCCTTTGTCTTGACCATCACTACCGCGAACTTGTACCATCTCATTTGTTTTTCCACATTAGCATTTCATGGAGCGGGCGACAAAAGAATTTTCCAGCGGGCAACCTAAGCGATTTGGACTGAACCTTTGGATGTTCAGCACACTTATGTATCACCACCACCACACTTGCATATCTAGAGCGGTGTTGTCCTATACCCACCAATCTTCTCCCCTCCCCTCCCCCCCCTTTTTTTACCACTATACGATTTCACTACGATGAATTGGAATGGCCTCGAGCCTCCATCAAAGGGGGGGAGGGGGCATGTATATTCGGCTGCCGGCTGGCCGCTTGGGAGGCAGGAGGCAGGAGGACATCATGATATCAAGACTAAGCCGGAGGGGGGGGGGAAGGAGGCCTGATAGACAGGCTAGATAGTCACTTCAATTTTGACAATGCAGAGACTATCAAAAAAAAAAACCCCCCAAAAAAACCCCACCCCTAGAAAAGAAAGAGAAAAACCTGGCATATGCACAGTACTTTGCTCTTGCCTTATGACTGCCTCCAAGTATGAATATAGTATAATCTGAGGCTTATAGGTGTATACATACACATATTATAGCTGTTGTTGTTAATAGCTGTAAGGACATAGAGGTTTGGCATAGAGATAAGTTAAAAGACTCGGAGACCTAGGACTCTTCAATTACTATTTTATAAAGGATTAAGATAAGGATCTATATAAAGCTTTTGCTAGTTAACTTATTTTAATCATTATGCTATATATTAGCATTAATGCTAGTCTTAGACTAGCTATATTAATAATATCTAGACTTTAATAGCATTATAAGCTAACATTAAATAGCTTATAAAGCTCTTAATATCTTAATATTATCTATCTACTCTAGTCTAAGGGCTATTACTTAGCTCTCTTACTATTAACAGCACTATACAATCTTAAGTGCTAAACTTTCGAGTATTCTTTATTATATAAAGAAAACTATTATAGCTTTTATAGCTATATTAATAGCTTAAAAATAATAACTATATATAGGTATATATATAAAGCATATCTTAGCAAAGGCTATAGTAGGTTCCTATAATAGAAAATATTAAAGTCGAGCTTATAATAGGTATTCCTATAAGATATTTCTCTTCTGTAAGCTTTGCTACAGATTTCCTATTAGGTATAGCAAGAAGATATACCCTGTTCTATAATCGGAAGTAGATGCTGCTAGGCAAGATAAGCTTGTTCTCACTTAGATGAAACAGCTAGTCCAGCCGATTTTTAGGTCTTATCTAAGATCTCTTGCTAATAGCCCTAGATTAAGATGTAGATAAGTTGCCGAATTATGTTTATTAAGGCCTCTTCTTAAGTAGCCCCTATTGTTTTTCGCTAAATAGTTATATTTAATAACATAATAGTAAAATATACTCTAAATTATATATAGTTTTATTAGCAAAGCTTGAAACACTAAAATATATAGCTAAGTTAGCTAAGCTTAAGTATTAATTCTCTATAATAAGTATTGTACTTCTAGCCTTTATATATTTATCTGCATAGAAGTTATCTAAGATAGTAGGAGTATTTTTCTATTGTTATTTTTTATTATATTAACTTCGGAAGTGTACTATAACCCGGTATAAATTTATATGCAGTAATAGCATATAACTTGCTATAGAGGCATGTAATTCATTGTCTTTCTAGTCCTTTGGGTCCGAATATGTAAATAGCCTCTTCAGAAACCTTTTCAAATCGTATTACCTGGTTTTCCATGCCGCACATACCATCAATCACGCTCTATTCTTTCTATTTACTCAAGATCTGTCTGTCAGATCGCCTTGCTTGATGATATCTGCCGCCTTTTCAGCAACCGCGTAGACACTCGCCCGGATGTTTCCCCTGGGGATTAGGGGAGATATGCTCGCGTCCACAACCCGCAGGTTCTTTGTTCCGTCACGACCTTCAAGTTCGGCCGCGCTACCACCTCAGAACCATAGTACGCCACACCAGAATGGCTTCTCTCCCTTCTTGACAGGGTGGATCGACGCACCGCTCGCGAAAGCTCCCGCCGCCGCCCGCGTTCCTGACAGAGGGTCGCCCGTCCACTTGTACTCGTTCGCCTCAAAGATGGGCGGGCACCCAGGCCTCGTGAAAAGGTGTGCAAGTGTGCCACCATAGTATTATGGCGTCAGGTCTGTAAGTATGCTTGCCAAGGTCATATGCGTGCTGAGCTCAACGATATTTTGTGAGAAGGAGAATAGACGAGAACACACGCCCGGAAGACTGGCCACACACGGAGCCTAGGAAGCATCACCCAGGCCTGCCAGTAAATCTATCCTGCAGGTGGCATCCAAACGGATGCCTTGGAGCTCTCATGTTCGCAAGGGTTTGCATCTGTTGAGTGGGTACCTCGTCGGATCAGGAAGGTGTAAAGAACTAACGTGCGCTATATTATCGTGAACTCCCTAGCTTTACCTGCGGTTAGCCCTAAGATTAAACGAATTCTAAAGACGTATAAGTATAGGGGTTAAATCTAATACACAAGATGCTAGAAAGGCTATACTACTAAAGATAATAGCAAGAAGTATTAGTATGAATTAATACTGGATTATAACGACCTTATTAATAAGTTTCTCTAGCTCTTAAAGAAGGCTAATAAGCCTTTATAGAAATATACTAATTAGGGATCGCAGAGAAGTAAGAGACTCCGAAAGGAGTAGGATACGGATTATAGTAAAAGATGTAGAGATAAGAAGAATTAGTATGGATTTATTAAGGACGATAATATTATAGGCTTAGGCTTTGCCTAGCTAAGGAAAGGTTAGCAGCTAGATCTATTAGGTAGCGGCGATTTAGGCTTAATTTTCAATAGTTCCCTTTTCTATAGTTATTCTTAGCACTTTGAATCTTAACTCTATTCAGGCACCTGTCTTCAGTACCGTCGTATAGGTCGGATCTTTATAGATAATTTCTTCCGGCGTCGCCTGGGATTTATAGGGCAATAAGGGGAGTCTATGCTATATATACGGACTACTGCCCTGAAAAATAAAAGGTTTGCCCGTCTAGGTCTGGAAATAGCTGTAGTTCGTAGAAATATAACTACGAGACTACTAAACAATCTGGCCCCGCTGCTGTTTCTACAACGGTGATGAAAGTCAGTCATTCCTCAAGCACATCGTCCTGGTGGGTTCCAATTTATTCACTGGTCTTCCGGAGAATCGGGATACCGTGGAGAGGGGCTCACAGTTTTCCTTCTTGTCGTTTCTTGTCAAGGTTTGCAGCCGACGCCACCAGCTGGAACCTCGGGGGTGTGGAAATTACAGCCCTGCTCCATTCGGCCCGCTGCGTATTGTGCTGTTGAATCTGGGAGAGGTAACGATTCAAGAATTTGCACACTAGTAATGGAACCCTCCTCCAACAGCTTCCGAAGCTGGTCAGCAGTCGTTGTGAGAGGGTGGAAAAGTGGCTCCCGTAGGTCGGGATTCAACGAGGTCATCTCAAAGGTTGCCAGCACGCGTCTCTTTGGTTCTGAAACGCCAGGAGAGTACCTAGGTAGTGAATGTCCTGAGACTTGAGACTGATGAGGGAAAGAGGAGGGAAGAAACAGTGGGGAGGCCGGCTCGAACTCGAAGCGCGTTGAGGAAGTAGCACACGGGTGGTGGTGAGTCGGGTACCAGAGCTGATACCAGGTAGGTATTGCAAGTCACAAATGCAGCTGTCAAATTACTATACTCATTCTAAGCGGCGGTTAGTCATACACACGGATATTTACTAAAAAACACAAGGAAAATATGTCGTGTTGCTCATCCAGTAAACCATTCCACCCTCATCGAAGCGTTAAGCCTGTACTAACTAAGTACCTACATATCTACAGGCATTTGAACAGTCTGAGCAACACTTCCACAAGTCCGGGTCGAGCAGAGTCTCGGAAGTCCCCTCGCTATCCCTTTCGAGCTCCTCCGAGCTCGACTCCGTCGTGCCCTCCCGGGACGTCACATTGTTTTCAGGTAGGTGGGCTCTGAAGCTGGAGTCTGCTTCTCAACATGTGCGCTTTCTTGGTCTGACTCCCTCTTCACCCTTTTCGCCTCCAGGCCCTTCTGGGTCTCCTGTATGGACTCCTCTATGAGCTCCCTCTTGTTTCTGGTATTCGCCGTCTGACCAACCTGAACAACCCACTCTTCTCGGCTTCCGATACGGGTTTCGGTGCCTGGGGGACATGAGTAAAGTGGAAAGACCCTATCCGTACGAATTTATGAAATGTTGAGCTATAGTACAGGCACAGCATATAGTTCTTATTTTATCAAACTACTCCTGGGTTGGCGTAGATGGCAGCGTCATGAACTTGTTGATCCTTGTAGCTGGTAAGAATGGCGACGGTATCCACGTGCACCGCACCCTAGACGGTAAACAAGCTTCTCAAACGCATTACCATATCGAGTTAGGGAATACGATCTCTTATTAGAGATTGTCTTCTCACGCAAGAGGCAACGTAGCATCACAGACAGAGCATAAGTTAGAACATCAGTGGCCTTATATGATATTGCTATATAACAGCACTTGTCAGAAACGCTGCTAAATAAGATGTCACCTAGGCCGACACAACAGGAGTCTAGGTAAGTGAAAAGCTTCTCGAAATCGTTCGTATGGCTGGCTGAAACGTGTCTTGATAGACCTGTATTGAAGTTCCGAGACAAACATCCCTCTGATACCCTCTCTAATACCCTCTCTAATACTCCGTCTCATATATATGCAGAGGTCTAGCCAGATTTGTTCGGGCTCCCTCTTCGCTAGGATCCATAGCCTATCCCGGTAGAATGTTTAATATTAGACTAAGCTACTAGGAACAAATAAGAATGAGAAAGTAAGAGGCATTTACTTATACCATACTTTCGTAACATGACCTCTCCTAGCCTTAGTTGAGACCGGCCACTTCTTCCTCGACGTCGTTATCATATTCTCCTTCATCTAGGTACGAAGAGATTCTTAAGTTCGTCTTGATCTAAGTCGAGGAAATCTGTGGTGAAGGTAGCATAGATAGAGATACAGAACGGAACTAACAAGTTGGGCAATGGATTTAGGTTGCTTAAGTAGGCTGTGTATAGTAGAAAGCAAAGCGGCTGCACAGCACATCGTCGAGCCGTAGGAGGTATTTATATTTAATACAGATCGGGTTCGCTTAGCAGGCATTCCGCCTCCCACATACTAGCTCTATTAGGACTTATATAAAGGGGTTTATTCCCTTTAAGATGCTAGTCTTTTAAGCATTCTCTATTATATAAAGAAAACTACTATAATTTTAACAGCTATACGAATAGCTTAAAAACAATAACTACCTTAAAAGGTATACTAAAAGGTGTTTAGATAGGATAGGTACAATATAAGAGTTAAGGAGATAGAAGACCCGCTTTTTAATTAGAAGCCTTCTCTACTACCTTTTCCCGTTTCTCGGATCTCCGTCCTACGAAAGTTTATATAACTAAAACTGTACTATATCGACGAGGCTTCTCTAAATCGAATTTAAATAATTTAAGAGAAGGGAGAGATCAGGGGGGAAAAACGGGGGAAAATAACCAGGAAAAAATACGACGCGGGCCTGATTCGAACAGACGCCTCCGAAGAGAATAGATTTCTAGTCTATCGCGTTAGACCACTCCGCCACCGCGCCAACTAGGTGTTAAATACCATCTCACAACATTTATAATAGAAGTAAAGTAGTTATAATAGCGCAGCTTACTAGCATCTTACATATAGTGACTAGAACATAGATAAAATTTAGATAAAATACACTCCTAAATAAGAGAATGCAGCCCTAGTAATATTTTCTAAGTATTAAAAGTAAAAAAAAAAAATTAAGTTAACTTTTAACTAATAAAGTTTGTTTCTAAGTATAATTAAATAGGGATTATTAAAAAGAATAGAGTTTCTAATTTTAGAAGTATATATATAAATTTATCTGTTAATATATTTTTCTTTCTACTTCTAAATTAAGGCAGCTCCAAAATTAAGCTAGTTTTCATACGCTAGCAAGTAAGGATAGAGTATATAATATCTAAAGTACAGAAGTACTTAGTTGCGCCTAAGTTAAGATACTATTAGCGCTGAAAGAAACGGCTTTACGACGAGTAAACAGGAACTCGGAACCCGAAAACCGCTAGCAGGCCGCTGCAAATCAGAATAAGAAAATAAAAAACAGATACGAATATGGAAAAAAAAAGCCCCTGACTAGTTTCCGAAACAGCGAAAATGGACGCACAGGGAATCGAACCCTGGACCACTCCCAGTAACTCATTGAATTGATCCAACTTGCTAAGGGAGTATTATACCACTAAACCATGCGCCCCGGCTCGGTTGTTTTGTTGAAGACGGGAGAGGAAGTGGGGTTGATAACGCGTGTGGGGGTGGGGGGGTCAGGTAGGTAGGTAGGTGCCAGCCCCCCACACTGACGATTCGCGGTCGCGTGCGTACCTTAGGTACCTGCGCTGCACCACATCTGCTTGCTATGGATGGATGAGGCCCCTCGACCGTAGTTACTCCGGGCTCTCAGCATCAGTTCCTGTGCTAGATATGCATAAGGTTCTAGCAACGGTTAGTAAAGGGCATCATCACGCCTTGCAAGCAAGCAACGTTTAGATAAATGCTCACCGTAACTATATCCTGGTGGATATACCTTTCACCTAGATTTATATTAAAAGGGTACGTCCCTTTTCCTCAAATCTTTATTTTTTTTCGTTTGCTTTAGGATGAGTTCTAGCTAGTGCCTAGTAGTTTAAGAAAATAATCTAGGCGCTTCTATGTACTTCTTAGATACTTTAGCAGGTTATTGCAGTAGGTATCTTTTACTTTATCAATTTACTTCTTGATTAAAGCCTCTATATGTATATCAAGAGGGCTTCCTATTATATGCCGTCTTTATTGCAAGACGGGCTTTATAATATCTACCTCGACAGCCTAGCTACCGGCGAATCAGAGCCTTTCGGTGCATTAAGTTTATAAATTATACCTTCTTACAAAGCGTGGTATGATGCTCTTGACTAAACGTTGCCAGAACCTTAGCATATCCAGCGCGGTATGCGGATGCCCCAGTTGGTAGCTAATAACCCGTTTGAACTGTTGTATTCTCTTGGAAGTCCGGTATCAAAATTTTTACACAAGTCGTCGTAGTATTTCCCAGCGAAAGTAGTCTCCACCGCTGTACTACGGAAAGATCTAGCATATCTATCCAGACTGCGTGACATGTCCCGTTCATTGTCCACATCCCAAGTTCCAAGCAAGTACCGCTTCATTCCAGCCTCAGTGCTCCAACCCGTAATGCCTGACCGAGCAACCCACAGGTCTCAACACAACACGAGAGAGTAGGAGTGACCAGTCTAAGGAAACCGAGAAGTACCTTATGCAAGCGTTAATCCAGACATGGATTTCGCCGACAACGATTAAGGTAGGATAGGGTAGGGTAAGGTGAATAGTACAACAGAAAGAGAGAAACCGTAAAAGAGGGCCGACCAACCATCCATCAACCCTCATGTGAGGAAATCCCGAAAATACAAACGCTGATGATGTCCGCTCGCAGGTGTAGAGACCCGCAGTGGAAAATGAAAAACTCCGAGCAACTTGACAGAAGAATTAAGTCCACGGTTTTTTTTTTTAAATCTCTGCCACCAAACACTGAGTTTCACTTGACGCCTGCCCTCATGTCCCCCCCCCGCTTTTTTTTTCTTCTTTTTTTTTTTTTTTTTTTGGTTGTCAGTCGAACAACACTGACTGACAGGGGTCTCGCTGTGTTCTATATTTCGATGTCCAGATAGATGGTCGTAAACAGCCCCCTCGGGGTGATCAATATATACCCAAAAATACGCAATGGTGTTGGTAGTGAACGGAATAAGCCAAAGAGGACCACAACGAGTCTGGTGCTCTGCAAGGCAAGCGACTGCGACGAGTGTATTGTGTTCCGACATCCCATTCCGCAAAGAAATAATAATGAGAGTGTTGTCGATGTCGGTAAGTGTGCGAAATGACCATCTCAGTGCGGGCGTTGGGAATTGCCGGCCATGACGAACTTTGTTCTCGACTAGACGCCTAAGCTGCCTGGCGTGCACCGACATCGCGCAGGCTAGCCTTGCTGAAATGGTCCACGATATACTTATCCCCGTGATCGAGAGTGGCATCGCTCGTGTCTTGAGAGGAGCTGGTCCGCGGGCTGTTACCGCCCGTGGTAAGGTCAGGAGTAGGCATCGCAGAGCCAGACTGAGAGTGAGGTCGGGACACGGAGACACCATTCACTCCGCCACCAGTGCTGCTGATGCTGCCCTGCCTTGATGGAGGTACGGAGAACTGGTTAATCAGCTTCTCGAAAGCCAGCCACTTCTCGTCTGGGCGGCTGGGCTTCTTCCGTGATTCGAAGTAGGGTTTGCTCTCCATTACGAGGGCTGCTTGCTCTACGCCGGTCAGGCAGTGGCACAATTTTTCTGAGCAGAGTCAGCCATGGTTCCTTTTTATTTCGGTGGACAATGAACTTGTCGCAGGTATACTTACGGACGACGTAGTTGGCAAAGTTGTCCTTCCACATCACTTGCAACAAATTGCTGCCGTCATCTGCCCGGCGGGTGATGAGGCGGTACATCTCGAGCCGGTCCTCTTCTGTGCCGTATTCGATACAATGCTCCATCACGTTGCTGGCAACCTTCTGCTTGGAGAATATCAAGAACTGATCGATACAGAGTCGAATGACCTTGGAGCGCGCTTCCAGCCCTCCTTGGCGAATGACAGCCTGCACGACGTAGTTGCCCCAGTTGTCTGTGACCAGCCTGTGCGCGACCTCGTGGAACTCCTGCAGGATGAAGGCCTTGTCTTCTTTGGTTCCTTTCTCGATCATTCGCTGTATCACTCGGCAAGCATACTGTTGCTGTGAGAGTTCGAACACCCGACCACGGACGGCGTCGTAAATGAAGTCGATGCGGTCGCGGGGCAGCTTGGTAAGTATCTTCTGAACGACATGGTTTCCGTTATCACTCTTCATGATACGGATGATCTCCGGCTCAAGCTCTTTGGCCAGCTCGACTTGCTGCTCCACAAGGGCGTATTCAAGGGCCTGGAGAGTCCGTTAGCAAAGCAAGATAGACGTCGGCATCCTTGAGCACTTACCTCTTGCACGCATCTGCATCCGTACAGCTGCGTTGAGAGTTGGACAACATGGCCCTTCATCTTTCCGGCAAGGAGCTTCTTCTGAACCATGGTGCCATGCTCGAAGAGTTGCTGTACCACGTAGTTGCCAAAGACGTCTACCATCAAAGCATTCGCATCGACCATGATTTCCTCAAAGACTCGTTGCCTGTCATCGCTGTTGGCGGTTGGGATCTTCTCTTGCAGGAACCTCGAGCCTTGCTGATCACCAGCAAATTCGACGACTCGCCCAAACACGTTCTACGCCACTGTCAGCATCCCCTCGAGTCACGAAAGGCAGACAGGGACGTACCTTGAGCTCCCATTTCCTGTTCGACTTCGAGCTCCGTCGGAATTCCTCCAGCTCCTGGCATCGGATACCCACGGTCGGATCCTGGAGCCGCCCTCCTCTGGGGATCATGCCAGCTGGGCCGCTAGGCGGGAAGAACTGTTGCCCAGGTTGGAAGCCGTAGTTTTGAAAAGGAATCGAGAACCCATTTTGCATTTGTTGCATCAGCTGAGCTTGAATACCTAGGTCGGAGTACGGATGATAAGAAGGATCAGGGTACGGTGACTGGGTGCCCTGTCTGGACAATTGGCCCTGCGACCTCTGGAGCCTATTCAGAGGCTCAAAGTCTTGGGGTGTAGGCTGGTTCCACGGATCGGCCTGTCGTTGAGCAAAGTTCCGTGGGCTGTTCATTGTAGAGTGATGCACGCTGTTTGCTAGCGAGTCCCTCCTAGGCTCCTGCAGGCTCCCATTCGCCAGGTTGAAGCCAGTGTTGGGCGTAAAGTCCCGCCAGCCGTTAAGCTGCAAAGGCGCAGGGTCATTTGCCTGCGTTCCGCTGACTCGAGGACCCGGGGAGTTTGCTTGCATGCTTTCCCGCAATAGGTGGCCTCGCACAGCGTCCAGGGCTGCTTGTGTTTGCTCGCTACCCAAGTTGAAACTCTGGCTCTGGGATCGCGAGCCCGGTTGTTGCGGTGCGTAGGTCGACATTCCGCCTAGCGACATTCGGGAGGCATGTCGAGAATGGGAGCCGAGTCCACTTGAGAACGCGGTCGTATCATTTCCAGACTGTGGAAGGGCTTCACTCTCGGAATGTCTCGAAGTAGGCAGGAGAGATTCCCGAGGCCCTACGTCGTCGAAGGTGGGTCCAAGTCCCTGAGCACTGCGCTGAAAGCCCATAAAGCCCTGCTGGAAGAGCCTGTTATCTCCTTGTGTGTTGTTGTCCGCATAGTTTGCGTAGCTTGTTTGGGTATTCGGTGCGGGAGCAAATGGTGTCTTGTAGTTGGATCCCGGGAAGTTCGTACTCGGTGTGTTCGCAGCACGGTTGGGGTTGAAGGATGGGGAGGTGTTGGACGCATTCTGTAGGGGGTTGGGAGGGGACGTGCTTCGCGATGCGCTCGATCGAAATTGCTGGCTGTCTGTGGTGTTCCAGGTGCTGGCTCCCGGGCGCGCCCAAAGACTGCTCTCGGGTGCGCCGATACCGTTCGACCTTTGTGTAGAAGCTACCGCCTCTGTCAGTGCCGCATTCTTGGTGTCCCAGCCCATGATGTACGAACTTGTTGTGGTTGTGTTGTCCCTCGATGAGAGGCTGTCAGTCCGGGGGTTGTTGGACCATATGCTTCCGGTGCTGCCCTGTATACTGCTGGGTATGAAGTTGGAGAACAGGCTGGTCGTGTTCCGGTTCGAGTTCGGTGCAAGGTTCGGTTGGCCCCGGGGTTGGGAAGATTGGCCCTGGTTCTGGATCGATTCATCAGTGAATGTTCTCCATCATGTCCCCCACCGGAGACGACGGCGAGGCTGGCTTGCTGGTGGTTTGCCATCGCAGCGGAAGCGAATGCGCCCAGAGGCCCCGGACGACATCGCCCAGACGAAGGGCCGGTTGGGTCTGGGAGAAGGAGAGGCAGAAAGACGAGCGAATGGAGGACTTACACCACTATCCATGGTGGGCGTGTATCCAGAGCGGAGCCCTGCGGTGGGATTGTGAGGAAGGCGGCTTATCGAAGACGGTCTGCGGATAGGTTGGAAATTGTCCTGAAGTTGGGTTTGTGAGCAATAGCGCAGGGGAGTGCCAAAGTGTGATGTGTGATTTGTGCAAAGATGCCGTGAAAGGGTGTGCGGATGATGGGGAGAAGGAAAATGGGAGCGTGGTGAATGTGAAGAGCAAGTTGCGTGTGGATTAGATTTCCGAGAAAATGTAAGGTCGACCAAAGGTGGATTCGCTGCTGCGCTAAGACATTCCATTCGAGTTCAGCTGTCAGACATTGGACCCAAGCAGGTACCGTCCGCGCTGAAGCCGACGAACTTGGACTTGGGCTTAGGGCCGAACCAGGCCAATCTCGGGAAGGATTCGCAGAGGCGGACCAGTGCAAGCACATAATACATACCTTAGTGACGTGGGCGTGGGCAGACTTTTGGCTACTCGATAGCAACAGGCCAGATCCAAGATAGGGCGAGAGAGGCTGGGGAAGGGAAGGGCAGAGCAAAGCGCCAGGGGACCGGTATCTTGTGCCTTATGACAGACAAGACAATGCGACTTGTCGTGAGCGAGGAAATCAGATGGGGATAAGGTTGCAGCTGGAGTTTGAGGGTTGCAGTCCCACTCCAGGGGGCATCCAAAACTGGGGATGATCGTGTGGGCGAGACACCTGAGATCAACCAGGGAGGTCCTGGACAGCCGAGCCACAAAAGCCCGCACCAAGGACTCTGAAAGGGGGGTGAAGTTAGGGTTAGTCAGGAGGTTCCCTCGGGAGATGTGTCAAGGATGAAGACACCTGCAAGTAATAAGCCCCCCGCGTAACAGTATCCGCGCTCCCAGCGTCACCCACCTCGAGACTGTGGATAATCTGGCTGCCGTCGACTTCAGCAGTTCATTGTTAGCTGCATGCCAGAGCAAAGGGGGAGGGCCGTCTGTTGTCTGTCCGTCCGTCCTGGTCACTGGTCGCACGACTCACAGCAAGCAAAGAGAATCAATCTTTGAGCCACTCCGCCTCCGCCAGGCAACACCTGCAATGATGCAGGTTTGCCGTCTGAAGTGGCAGCGCGAGCAAAGGCTGCTCTGGTGGCAACAACGTTTATCTGATCACTATCAGTGACACCTGGCTCAACGGGCGTCGACCTCTACTAGGTCGGGCAAAGGCTGCTGACGCTCCCTAGTGTGCTTTGCCTGAAGTCTCAGAGATGTCGGGTCGGGTCAACAATCGGATGATATCAAGTCTGCAAGACCCCCCTTGCTTTTCTCTCTCTCTCTCTCTCTCTTTTCTTTTGTTTTTGTTGTGTTCTTTTGGGTTTGGTTTTCCTGGTCGGTCGTGGTCCTCGAAGGAAGCATTAACTGCGTTTCGGTAGTTTGTCGTCCTTAGCTACAAGAAAGAGTATACAGCTAAGAAATGCTGCGTTGTCCGGGTACACCGGTCAGAAATGCTCGGCTTGGTGGGTTGGGATCTGGGGCGTGGGAGGCCAACTGTCTAAAAAATGTCCGATGAGGCAAGTCCTAGCGCTGACGAGTCTGTGTGGGTCCCTGTGAGGATGCTGTTAAGCCGAGATTTGTTGGTGGATGATATACAATGCTATTTACGGCGCGGAGCCTGATATGTGGTTGGGGGCGCGACGGAGGATAGGGATGGTCGGAAGCCAACACAAGAAGAAGCAAGTTGTTTTGTTTGTACGGTCTTGTATGTGCGGTGCGGCAGATAGAATTAGGTACGATGGGTATGAAATGGCCAGAAGGTGGAGGAGTGCTCTCTCCCTCTCTGGAAGGAAGGACAGAGCGCTGGAAGTGGTACAGCAGGGAGGGAAGAAGTTACCCTGTGTCTGGTCTGAAGGGAGGAAGAAGCAGAGCTAGATATCAGATCGGCGCAACGAATTGATGTCCTCCTACGCCACGGCCGCCCGGTCTGGCCGGTCTCCCAGTGCTCCACTGGCTCTCCACGTCCCAAGCCGCTATGATACAGTCCTGTGTGCCTGTGTATCTAATTACAGAGAAACTCATTGGCATTGTGAGCGGCCCAGTGCGGAATAGGTGGGTTGCTGGAATGTTAGGTTGCCACTAACAATCAAGAAAGGGAGGACGACTCGTTGTTTCCGAAACCTGAAGCCTTTTCATCTTTCATGCATGGCAGAGAACAAAAGAAAACGAAATGCCCAGGTCGGTGCGAGCGCTCTCAACCGTGTTGATAGGTACCAGAAGGTTACTTCATTCCTGCCAGTGACGAGCCACCCAACCAGACAAGATGGCATGCACCAAGACGACATGCACCAAGATGACATGCACCAAGATACCAACGGGTGTTGAACCAAATGAGCGGCAGGCTATGAGCGGCAGGCTATAAGCGGGCATCAGCCAGCAGCGAGTGGCCTGTCAATAATAATAGTCTACATAGTATTCTGCATCCGCCATTCCTGACGGACCATCCTGACGGACCATCCTGACGGACCATCCTGACAGACCATCCTGACAGACCATCCTGTGGGCGAGGATGGGACCATGTCTTTGCTAACATCGCCTTTGTGCGTAGTACATACATAATGGTACACAGCAACATGCGTTTCGACTCCGACAACCCAACCAACCGACCAACACACCCTGGTCTCGTCATGATGCACACTTCTCGGAAAGCCCCGCAGTTTTCGGTGGGGTGGGAAGGGATACGGTACGGGGACGATCTGGCATCTGCACCTGGAGAGAAAATTCCCGGTAGCAGACCAACCTTGGTTGGGATGCTCCACAGGGACCGAGAGATCGCGGGTACCAAGAGGGAGGGGGTCGTCGCAGCTTTAGCCGCAGGGTCCTCGTGATCTTCATAATGTCCTTGATATGTTTCAAAAAACGACCTGCACCGGTAGCAGTGTGATCAGGGAATGGATGGGTTTGAAGGGATATCGAAAAGGATCTCGCAGCAAGAAGATACAAGATACAAGATACAAGATACAGAGAAGCACGCGACCTGAGCCGGCGACCTGAGCCGGCAGACGGACCCGCAGTCGACAGGCTCGGCTCCACAGATCAGAAACGTAAATCCATGGGTTCTATTTCTGGTTTCTGTCTCCTGTGTTCTGTGCGGGACAGGGTGGACCAACAGAGAAGCCAAGAAAAGCCCCGAATCCCAACGCGAGTCACAACAAAGAAGTGCGACTAGAAAATCGCAAGCGTCGATGGCGAACATGAAGATCTTCTTTGGGGCCTCAAGCCCCGCAGCTCCTGCTCTGAAGACACACCCGAGAGAGGTACAAGTACGGTATGGGTACTATGTACAACCCCGCCCGCCCTTGTGCGACAAAGAACTGAAACATGTCCAATGGCAGGTCTGGGCGAACCTCCCGGTCACAAGTCTGAGTTTGCCTGGTCGGATCATCCTAACAAGATGGGATGACATATCATATCAGGGACGATCTTCTCAGGTCGAAGAGTCTAGCACCGTTTTCTTTCCGACCAGGCCGAGTGCAGCGGTGCAGCGGTGCAGCGATGCAGCGTGCAGCGTGCAGCTTGCAGCTTGCTGCGTCATCTCGTTGCTCGTCACCATGCGCGCTCTCTCTATACGAAAAGCACTAACCACCACACGAGCCCCAAAGAAGCCGAGCGCTGCCGTTTTCGACATGAGTGGCTTTGCGAAGTAGGAACAACACAAGCGGAGTTCTGCGCCGATGCATTACTTCTTGATGGAACAATCGGCGTGGAGGATGCATGAGGGGCTTCTGCGGCCGGGCAGACAGGGCAGACAATCCAAGTGTCCTGTCGCGTCACACGACGTGTGCTGGCGCTGGCTCCTGTGCGCGGTCCGGCACAGCTTGTTTCCCCTTGTGCGGGTGGTGAAGGAGGGCTTCTCGGTCTGACAATACTGCAGAAACACATGCCGTGGTAGACAACCGGGGTTGTAGAACATGCAAACCGTTTCCTCGGCTGCGGGCGCCCGGGGCGTTGAGTGGCAGAGACAAGACGCGGGTTCACAGCGTGGCGGCCTCGCTGTGTATCGAAATTGAAGGGCTCGACACTGCCTCACACACACAGGGCCATCCACGGTGGCGTGACTACCAGCCACGAGTCTAGGCACTGTCTGTACCTGAGGTCTGTACCTGAGGTAGGTCAAGGTAGGTGAATCCTGTCTGTCTGCTTGTACGACGACTCCTCGTCCCTTCGATTCGCGTCGTGGCGGGTTTGACGGGGGTGACGAGAGGCCCGTGAGGTGAGAAGCGCGTAGAAAAGCGACTCGCCGGAAGTCTGCTCGGACCTATCAGGCAGCGTCCCTATCAGGCAGCGTCACAACCGCGCTTTGATTGCATGGTGACAGACGACAGGCCAGCATGTTGGAAGAAGAGTGGCATGGGAAGAGTGGCGTAGAGACGGGAGGGACGGGAGGATAGGATAGGATAGGATAGGACAGGATAGGATAGGACAGGATAGGATAGGACAGGATAGGATAGGACAGGACGGGGGAGGAGAGGAGAGCACACCAGACCAGAGAACAGGTGAGAAGGAGGCTAGTGATTAGACAATTCAAAGACTGGGGAAACAGGAGATCGCAATACAACAAGCCTCATGAGGAAGATGGTGGTGAGGAAGTTTCGTTCCGTTCCTGGGCTCCAAGGAACCGGCAGAGGAGAAGAAGGTGATCCTGGCTCTGTCAGGATGAGAAGAACCGGGGATCTGTAAATTGAGGGTCCCACCTTGCCCGAAGGGCAGCTGGTGATTGGCGGCGAGTTTGTCGATGACTGAAATTAAGCGGCGGCAAGATCAGGGGTAACAGCAAATCACCGAGCACAACCTCGCCGCGTCCTGGCATCCTTCTCCACCAGACCTATGGACGCGGTTGCAATGCCCATTCGGATGCCCATTCGGACCTGCATCTCGCTGCAGGTGTTGTTGACATTCCCTGCCGTCCACCGTTGCATTGTGTAGTCCACTCTCCTTTCTCGTATCCATCTTTCATTTGGCCTGCTTTGCCCGCTCGGATGCGTCCTTCTTCTTCCTTCTCTTTCCTTCTCTTTTCTTCACCACCTGGTCCCTTCGTTTTACCGGCGTCGTCACTAAAAAAAATTATTCAAAAATATCACCACTCTTTGTTCCTTCTGCACTGCACATTTACACGGTAGGCACTCTCGCACACTCCCTTTGCGAGCCTGTCTATCCCCCCTCCCCCTCCGCCTTGGCCTCGACTTCACTCCTTCAGTCGAGCCTGTCCTCTCATTTGTTCCTCGTTCTTGGTTGGCAGACGTGAACTAGTTCATAATTACCTAGTAATTTTGTCCGTCTCTTACCGCGAGGGCCACTCTTTTGCAGAGGTATGTGAAGCTTTGGTTTTTTTTTTCCGGGGGGGGGGGTTGGTTCCTATTCCATAGACGGTGTCAACGACGCCTGGGCCTCTCATCCTCTGGTCCTATGATCCTCTGATCCTCTGATCCTCTGATCCATCTCTCTTTTGTCCAAACGGGGTGATCGTGAGACATGTGCAGAGACATCACGCAACCACTCACTCTAGCATGACTTACTGACCGACGATCCCAGGATCGACCTTGATCGCCCTATCGTCATCCATCTTTCGATCGCGGGTCTGAATATCACAACACGTCACCGTTACCAACTACCAGACCACTCATTCGTAAAACATAACATCAGCAGTTACCATGCCTGCTATACAAAACCTGAACGTCCACAACTGGGTCACCCGCGGAGACGACAGAGGTGACACCGGCAACGACGACACCATCAACCTCCTGGTCATCATCCTGGCCATCATTGTAGCTCTCGGCCTTGTTCTACTCGGAATACTGCTCGTGCTGAGGAGGACGCGGCGCCAGCGGATGCGGGACAACAGCCCGCCCCAGTACAACGACGTGGTGCAAAACGACATGAAGCACCACCTGACGATCGAGACCCGAAACGGCCGCTCCAGCGTCATCATGTACAACAAGGACGGACGCCCCATGCTGGCAAATCCCAACTCGCCGCCCGACTCGCCCGACAATGTTCCCGAGATCCACATCACCTTCCCCGAGGAGGAGGACGAGGGTGGCAAGCGCAAGTCTGGTCGCGTCGTGGTGGTCCGCGTCGGGGACAACGCCACCGTTGGTCTGGAGCCCCTGGATGAGGACGAGCTTCCCGCGTACGAGAAGGAGAGCAACGGCTCCTTCTACAGCATCGACATGGACGATATTGGCGGACTGAGAGAGAAGGAGCGCGAGGACTACCACTAGGAGGAGGAGCCGGCCGCGCACCCATGATCCATCACCAATTGCTCACGACCATCTATCCTTATCTGGCGGCTTCCGGACGCAAGCCTCCAACATCGTAACGACCTTGATACCGAATTTCTCAATGGGGATTGGAGTTGGAAGGGCCACCGATTTTGCTGCCTGCAGCCGTGATACCCCCCCACCCGGCACGAGCTTCGCCTTTTTTCATCCTGTCGACCAGTTGACCGTATTTCCTTCATTTTTGGGTTTCGAAGGCTGGTGCTGAATCGTGAACGAGGGAGAAGGGACCACGAGGGGGCCGAATCAGGACTGTGACCCAACAATGCTGCAGGAAACTCCCGCACCTAGCTAGGCGCTCATCCGAACCCGCCTGGACGCCTGGGACGACCCCAATGGACATGTCCTGTATATACGCACATATCTACCTGTCGTCTTGCACAAGTCGGCATCTCATGCATTGCCTGTCCGTTGGGGGGGGGGACTATTGGTTGCGGGACGACGAATTCCATGACAAGCGAGCATTTGCTAGGATCGCTTTCATCAACTTTGGCTTGTGGAATTTGTACATTCTAATATTGTATAATCACTATTATTACGACCTGGACATTAGCGGCAGTGTTTTTTCCCCCAGCAATGCCAACTCGTTATGGTTTCACCGAAGCCAAATGCGAGATTGGAACCGGGATCTTTTCATATGTGGGGGATTGGCTGTGACCATCTCGCTGCTGCTCACTTTACCTGTTCCTTGCCGTCTTCGAAAATATCGACGTTGGTTATGGACGCTTTGTCGTCTCGTATTCTAGAACCGTGACCCCGGAACCGGCCCATGAAATAGACCTGGTCTGGACCATTTTGAGACGAACGTCTCCACCTTTGGCCGGGAACACTCTCACTTGGGCTGACACCTATAGGACGAGATTGCTTAGCAGACCAAGTGGTTGATTCAGGTCGAGAGGTACCGAGCATGCAGTCGAGATTAATACGTATTGTCTGCCTCATGGATGGATGGCTCTGGACTGTGGGAACTGAACTACACTCCACCAACGATTATCACACCATCCGGATTCCCCCAGTCGCCATTTTCCGCGGTCGTCTTCCGTCTTGGCCCGATGCTCACCCTCCGGCTCCGGTCTGGCGCGGGCATTCTTCGGTCGTATGGAAGTGCCCACGCAGAACCGGTGGAGGAGGGAGTCGATGTCCTTCTCGAGCTGGTGTTTTCGACTAGATCACGTGTCGCTCCTCCTCNNGGGGGGGGGGTCCCAAGGTGTAAAAGCCAGTCGTCCACACCGAGTCCCAACTCCGGACCTGGGTGCATCGACCAGATAGATATATACACACTACTTTACTCCCTTGTTGGAATCCCATCTCACCAAGTCGACTCCCAGAATGGCCACCGAGCCCCACCCTCCCCCACCAGAAACCGGCCGTCGCTGGAGAGTAAGGACGATAAGGTGAGAGAGAGTGAGTGTGTCCACTCA